>CAJUYI010000903.1:0-10164 GCA_910591695.1 Galerucella pusilla | reverse complement strand
GAATCAATATATTTCTACTGCATACCAACACTGATCAATGTAAACAAATCAAAATCTATAAATCACTCGCGATCATAAACCAGTTACATCAGGTAATGTAACTTTTCATATTGATAAGTTCACTAAGATTGTAAGCGAGATATATATCAACATAATTAGTTGAAAATACATAAATGGAAAACGTATTAAGGTACAACATATGGTCGCGTCACAATAATAAATCTTCCATAATCAATGTCAACACTGTGAAGAATGCAGAATAAGAAACTTTCACCTTCTGTTAAATTATTACGGGATTTTTTTAATCAAAATAGTGGAAAATATGGTCATCTTTTTTTTATGGTAAATTTAGTTTTCCATGGAGTTCATGAAAATTAGGATTAAATAGCTATAACTACCTACGGGTTGCTTGCTCTTTTTATCATTTTATTTCAGTTATATAATATTTATATAATATACAGGGTGTCAACTTCACCACAAACTTCAAACCTTCTAATCAGTACCATGCGTTCATGCCGCTTTTATATTTTCTGAAGTAATGGCTACACATTGAATTGTTTACTTTGCAGTTAACATTTAAAATGTAAGAATATTAATAATTTCTCTAAATTTTTGGTGGAATAGACCAAAAATCAATAATCATAGTACCGATTACCTAGTTTGCCGCGAAATTTAAAATATTGAAAGCCGTATAAATACGAACGCCGAGATTTCCAGCAGGGCTTTCCGACAATTATTTTGAAGCAGCAAGATAGTAGGAAATTGTGCAGCATTCCTAATATCGTTTTATCTAACACATAGAAATCAAAATTAACCCAACTTCTGCGTACCTTTGTATCCATTTGTATGTATAGTGAGATATGAACAGTTTCAAGTTTTATCCAATTTCCATCCGATAACAAAGCCCTGAGAACTGGCTTTGTTATCTCTTATCTCCAAATTTAAATTAACCTAACCTAACCTGCACAATTAATTTTTCAATATTTACTAAAGCGCAAGGACAAACATATATTTTGTTTTATTGGCGCCCAACGTGGGGCTTGCCTTATTCAATCTTCAACATCGCATGATGGAACTAAATATACAATTCCTTTCAAATAACCCCAAAGAAAATAATCAAAGTGGTTCTGTATTACCACCTATCCATCAATAAGGAATCGTTACTGTCATAAGGCTCAGGATGTGGAGTTTACTCGAGAGCACTAAGCCTAAGGATTAAGTGGGGAATGGGAAACAATGCCAGCGTGGTTCAAACAGAACTTGCTGGTATCTCAATTGCCGCAAAAGAACTGGCAAAAACATAACAATCTGCACTGATAGCAGACAAGTACTATTAGCCTTGAACAGACAACGTGTTATATCGGGGCTAGTACTAGGGTGCCACCAAGATTTAGCTTACGCCTCGGCAGATATTATCCTGAGGTGGGTTAAAGGGCACGACAGGAGTAAAGCAGGCAATGCGGTTACCATTGCCGATTTTTTAGCCAGGGAAGCGGCTGGACTGAAAATTCTAGGACCCAGTGCACCTACGGCCTAACGACTTCGACAATTGCGGAACTAGCCAAACGTTGCACCCATGCTCAATCCCTTAAGAGATGGGATTGGATTAAAGGATGCACTCTTGCCAGGATCTTCCTGGGCGACCCTAGGAAGTTGGCGCCGAAGAAATCTTTGACGATAACCAGGAAAAACTTACGTTTAACAGTAGGATTTCTGACTGGCAGCTGTCAACTAAGGAAACACCTCCATACTATGGGGCTAGTGGACACACCTCTATGCAGGATGTGTGAACAAGAAGATGATACTGTCAGGCATGTCTCATGCGAGTGTCCGGAGTTATCGTTAATAAGAGAGTGTGTGTTCGGTGAGTCTTGACCTACACCTGCCGATATAAGGGAGATGTCTCCTAGTGACCTGTCCACCTTCCTGGGAAGGATAGGATGGACGATGACCTAGGAGGACTCTTCGGGAGTTGGGTCACATGTGGCCTAAGTGCTGTGAGCCTACACTCACCCTCCCTGCTCTACAGTTACTGTCATAATTATGTGGAGCCGCATAAATTCTATTTTTTCGTTTGACGAAATATCCCTTAATAAAGCTGGTGAAGTTTCTCCAAAACTAGTTGTAGACGCGACGAGCAAGTATGCCAACATTTCCTTCGTTCTTAATATACCGGAATATGCCTATTAAGAGAAAAAATTCGGCACACTTGTTCACCGCTTCTGCAGTTGATTTTGGAAAAATTTCAACTCATTTGACAGATACTGAACGTTAACCAATTGATGTTCCATCATAAAACTGAAATATCCTCCACTTTGTTTGAAATCTATTAAATGTATTTGGAATACATCCCATCATAGTTCGATGTATGTTGTTAATGTAAGAATTTGTTCAGTTATTCGGCTTCAGTTTAGTGTATTTTAAATGGACTATTTGTGACTAGATAGAATTCTTTGAATTGTACATTTCTAACATGAAATTCATCCTCTAAACGTCTAGCTGATGTATGGGGATTACATGGTACTGCATTCTCGTGCCTAAGAGTTACTTTTTCATGATTCGTGAGTTTGGAGACAGGAAATGAACATTTTTAAACTTCGTAATACTCGCTTTACGACAATTCTTTCTGCATTCCGTAAAAATCATCAACATTATTCATTATAAGGATGGCATTTTGGATTAAATGTTTTCATTTTATTAGGTACTCCAGAACATTAGCATACAGTCTATAGATGAAAATTAGAATTTTTTTGTGAAAGATTGTATAATTTTCTTAAAAATATTGACCAAGCCCATCAAATAACGTCGAATTTGTAATGGAGTTTCAAAACAAAAATGATAGGTAATTTAGCAAATAGTTCAACTATTCTTGGTGCTTAATTTTATCGACCTTGATAGCAAGGGAATCGATAGTCACGAAGAGTGATATCGAAAATTATTATTTATTAAATTTGTAAACATTGCGGTGAAATAGTTTTTTTTTCAAGGTTGTATTTCATTACTCCATTTTTTTTTTCTTAATCTACACCCACATATCTTTTTCTAAACGTAAACATACTACAAGGTCAGGTTGAAACCGGACAGTATATCTTATCTTATTTTAATAAAAATTATCACTTCAACTTAAATTTCCCGTATCCTTTTTCCTTTTTTCTTTATAAAAAAAATCAGTTTCAATTAACTTATAAAATCACTGCATACCTCCACAAATCGAAATACTGCTTTTAAGCAAAATAAACGGCATTCAGTCTGCAACTTTTTCTCAAGGACGACCGAGGTCTTGCGTACCCAATCATTATGTAATGAATATGTTTCAGCCAAGCGTTATATCTTTCATTATACATGTCTTTATAATACGCCGTATTATGCATCTAAAACGGTATCATTGCTGTAATCATTTAATCGAAAAGGAACTTTAATAAAAACATATAATTTTCAAACGTACCTCGAAAATAGAAATATGTATACACCAGATACCGCACACGATTATTATTAGTCTTTGATAATCTTTTGTGTCGCTTTTAGTCACGAATAAAGTTTTTTAAGTGTTCCTAATTTCTACTTTACGAAACTTTGAATTAATGGTTAATATCTTAGGGACGTGTAGCATATTCAGCTTTTAAGCAGTATAATCCGAAGGTATATGAGATGTGCCAAATCGGAAAATACACGACTCCCATTAACTCGAATTGAAATTCAACTAACTCGGAATTGTATTCGAATAACACAACTCGAGCAGAAAGAAACTGAAAGTAAGATTTGTTATAGTTCTTTTCACGATCTAAGAAGCTGTGTTACATTTTTAAATATAAATATAAAAATAAAAAAATATTCATCTTAAATAGATAATATTAACGATCACATTATTTTAGAGGGTGAGCAGTGATGAGGGCGGGAAGTAGAGGTGTGTAATGTGACACTTTCTAACCTTCAATGACGTTAGTTATGACTTGGTACTTTTTCTTTTTCATCGGGTATAGTGCGGCTCTGCACTGTACAGTTCTTTTTAATATCTAAGAAACTGACCTGACCTGACCTGACCTGAGGTGGATAATGATATGCAATAAAGCCATAACAGTAGTAGCCGTGACAGGGTCGTATTTATTTTGTTGACAAATAATAAATTATTAGCTGGAAACTCTATAAGACTTTTAGGTCATTCTTATTATTAATACTTTATTTTTCATCTTTTTCATAGTGCGAAAGAGTTTAGAGAAAGAGTTTAGAGAAGAGCACGGTTCAAAGAAGATTGAACCGTGGAGGTCACGCTAAACTAAGGCAAAAGTTATCCCTTCATTTAATTCACCACACCGGCCTCTGGCCAATTCTTCTTTGTATCGGAGTCTAATGGTGTACCCCAAGGCTCAGTTTTAGGTTCAGATATTTTTTGTAATACGTTAATGATGTTTCGTTATTTACTGAAGACTCTAATGTATCATGGAGTGGTTAAGATATGAAAATGTTACACTGTCGAATTATCCGAAAATAAGTTACTATCAGGTTCTGATCTGACTTGAATGGGCTTGGTTTAAACAATCAGAAAACATAGTTTTATTCCACAGCCTTTACAACCCACGCAAGAAATTATTGGTCTTCATACTTTTGCAAAATGGTTTTCTCTGCCTGTTTTGTAATTAAATATGTATCTAAAAAGATTCTCCCAGGGCCGGATACTCCCGTGTTTCATTTTCCGTCCGTCGTGCGCATGACGTCACTCAAGACCTTTTTTGTATTGCTGAGATAGCAGTTGAATGTTTTTCTCTATTTACGCGTTTATTTAATTAGTTACAAAAAAAACTGTGGAGACGAAGTATCTTCCAAATGAGCTGTTCTATCCCCTGAAGACATAAAAGTTTCGAAATTTGTAATACTTGTCATTCAAAACTTTTTTTTTACTGTGAAATTTCTCTTCGAAGTATTAAAACGCGATTTTCATGAAAACGGTGCAAGATAGAGTAAACTAATAAAGGAACTAATTTGTAGAGCACAAAATTTACTACAACACCAGTCTAAGAGGGGAATGCGAGATTCAATAAAAGCGCGAAAACATTTTATAAAAAGTGGACTTTTATTTTTGCGAAATGGTAAAAACCGAATTTCAAGATCAAATTTGATTTCCTACATATCACGTACTCTACATTTTATTAATATTTAATAATCAACAACTCACTTATTCTTTTTCTCATTTGTTGGGAATTAAACCACTATATATTTTTGTATTTCTTATTTCGACGTTTTTGTATTTTTTATTTCGACGTTTCGGTAGCGTTCCAGCTACCATTGTCAAGATGAATTAGATTTTTAAACAATTTTTGCTCCTTATCAGACACAACTAGACAATCAATAATATTTTGAACATTGTAGTCCTCTCATGCGCAACATCTTATCTTCGGTGTGTTTATATCGTGGATTCTCAAATGGTATTAATCTATTTAAATCCCAACTTTGCTATGGTCTGCCTTTCTGGGTAACTTGCAGTTTGTTCCTCTTCGATTCTATTTTCAAATTACAATTCATTTAGTATATGGTTTAAGTAATAGGACGCAGTTCGTATTCTACTGAAAATTTCAAATATTTCCAGCTCATTATTTTTTGGAATTAACCTGTTTTTTGGCGTTTCCGACTATTGGGAAAAAAATCATGGAGATTCCCAGGAAACGATTGTGAAAATATCTATCCAAAAAGCAAACAATCCACGTCACTAATAACGTCCTCTTGGTAGTTGAAGTTACTTAATCCCAATTAATTTTCTGATTTTATTTTATTTTGGTTTGGTCTAGTGTTGTTCGGGGTTGAACTACTAAAAATCCCAATGAAATTTTTGTAACTTGTGCAAACCCTTTTTTAGATGCACATGTTTACATTGGATTTTAAGACTGCATGTCTGGTATAAAATAAAAACAAGCAAACTCTAAAATTTGGTACACGTTAGTTAGTTAGTGAAATTAATATTGATTGGCATAGCGCCACGCCATTATTTATTGCAACGATTTCAAAATATTCGCGGTTGTATTTCCACTAATTGTTCACGATTTAAGCAGAAATAAATGAGGTTTAACAATATAGTCGTATAATGTTTAAATACAAACACCGATTTTGACCTTAATAATTGAAATGTTTATGGTTGCAGACTAGACGACAAAATCAATTAAACTAGGCAGGTGGATACAATGTGTAATAGGTGTGGCGTTTAGATGCAGAGAAACTTCTGTGGTGTTTTAATGGAGATTAATATATTGTGACAGAGGTGGAGTTAGCCATTTGGCAACTTTTACTTTATATGTGAAAGTTCATTGACTGTTGACAATTTTGCACTTGACATATTATGATAGGTTCAATGGGGATGGCCACTATACAATAGACCAAACTGTTTACTACACGGCAAGAGCTACAACCGCTTGGCAGTTCGAGAATATTTTTATTGTTTTTTGTGTGAGATGGGTTTTACTCTCTTTACACATCAATCAATGGCGTAAATTTTCTCCTGAAATACATTTGCATAGGATCCAAGAGAGTTCTATATTTCCCTCCAGGTCTGCGACCATATACACACACCTGCTCCCAAGCCTTGGGATTTTTTTGGATCCGTGTCATCTCTAATCGACATTCGACTCCCTAAAGTTAATCTTGTGAATTCTAGTTCTGTTAGATATAGGTACTCTCATAGAACACACATATACAAACTATCCCTATCCTGACTCATAAAAGACTGGGATTTTTGGATGGTATTTTACTATTTCGCAATTAGATTTAAGTTTCCAATTGATTTTCAACTGAAAATTGCCAGGTTGAGTACATTTTATAACCTTAACATTACACTATTCATCTCGTCTAAGTCCGGTTCTGGAGGAGGTACTAGAACACTTAATTATGTGCAAGTTAAGAAATTAAACTAGGGAAATTCATTTTGAATGAAAAACACAAAAAAATGCACCATATGTTCATAAGTATCTACCAGCATTCACTCTAAGAATCTCCGCTATTCCATGATTTCAATTTCTATAGCAGCACAGTATATTTTAATTTTTTAGGAATCTGTATTTCGTTGTAGTTCATTTTAAAGAACTCAATAGCAATTCACTCAAACGGTTTTTTATTAATACATAATGAATATTATGTTCGCGGTTAGGCGGTTTACCGAGCACATAAATAAATTTCTAATTATACCGATGCATAATAGAAATATAGATATAAAACAAACTTTACGAGTTAGCGTCAAATTAGAGAGGAAATTAAGGCATAATATGACTTTCAATTTTATTTTGGCGACTTCACTCGGTGGCGCCCAGAGACGCCGCCACTGTATTTTTCAGAGCGTTTCAAAATTTTGAATAATAAAAAATATAATTAGAATTAAAAACTATTATTTAATTCCCTCCATTTGAAAAACATAAAGTGAGTTGTTTGGCTTTTTTTAAAAAAGCTTCAGCTACCAAGCTTTTTCGAGCTTTCAAGCTTTTGATGGTATTAACAACTGTTAACAATAATGTAATACACATTTTTAAAGTATTTATATAATCTATTTAATGTTCTCTACGGAAGTTCTTAGGATGTGCGTTGAAAAAAAGGTTTTATGCTTAATTACCAATTTTCTTATCAAATATCTTTCAAAAAAGTTCTATAAGGAGACTCTTAGAATATGCGTTGAATAGAAGTAGAGGAAACTCTCAAAAAGGAGAACTGATTTAGGTATAAAACCTTATCATTATCTATCTACATTTACTTCTGTCCTATCATATATTTCTGTATCAGATACAAGAACATGCTCAATTATAATAAATACTTGCATGTAAGAGAAATATTTTATTCACGATAATTATGAAAATTGATTACAATAAATTATTATAACTCCAATAAATAATATTTACTTAACTCAAAACAAAACACCCATTTTTACGACTAAATCATCCGTAAGGGCAAGAATCTGTTGGTTCACAGATGGCTCAAAAACACCCTCAGGTTCTTGTGCAGACTCACTCACCATAAATCTAGCCGTTATTTACATTATTAATATGTCTTTCATTTTTCCAAAAATATTTTTTTCACAATGAACCTCTCCATGAACCTATATGAGCGGTTGATTATGAATACGTACACAACAATACATTGTGACTGTTGCCCAAAATAAACTAAAAATTTCTTTAATGAATTTAAAAAGGGTTAGGGGTTACCTACTGTTTTTGAAACCTTTTGAAAAATTCTCATTTTCTCACAAAGTAAACCTAGTGAGCTTCGTTGTGTTAGTAAATAACTATTGAAGAAGCAATTAATATCAGTGCTAGCGCAAGTAGCGGCATCTGTAATTTTCATGATATCCTGTCTATAGCCGTGAGAAAATAGTTAGTACCATCTATTTTTTCAAGCAAACATAAACGTACAATGTTCTTTTCTTTTCAAATAGGCAATCATTAACATAAAAACAATGTTGGTTTTTGTTTTACTAACAGTTTCGTTTAATTTATTTTATGATTAACGACTTATGCCGTAAATATTACGTGGAAAATAAACAAGAGGCTTGGGCTGATGTCGATTGAAACTCTAGTCTAGAGTGTTATTAATAAAAATTGTAGTTGAGGTTGAGAGCTCATCATGGTACGCCACAAGTAACCATTTTCAACCTCATCTTGATTCTTAAATAAATGAATAATTCACTGGAAATAAATTTTTTTGAATTTTCTTATTTTTAGTTGGATTATAAATCATCGTGTAGTGTAGTGCGAAAAAACAATTTACGCTTTTACTGCCAGAAGAGGTTTGGAATTCTTGAAGAATTGGCTAGGATTTTATTATCATCCTTCTAATAACGTCACCAAGCCTAACAACTGGGATAACTTATGTTGTTTATTACGCTAAGACACAGGTCATTATCGTTTAAATAATATCATCATTTATAAAAATATCTGTGAGTCGAAAGATCATCTGAACAATCTCCATCTGGAAGATCTGGAAGATCACCATAGCACTGCGGCACTAACCAAATTCCCCATGTTTGACAGGGTTTCAGTGTCGCAGTGAAACCTGGAAGATCATTCACTAATTTAACTAATAGGCTTTGTTAATAAGCTGAATTTATTCGGTGAAATTTGAATAAGATAGAGCCACAATGCGGGGAATATATTTAAACTTTACCTAACTTACAAAACGGCGTCCAAAACGAAGGATATTAAGCATTCCCTAACCAACCAAGTCAATAGTCTGAGCAAGCTTTCATACTTTTTGAGGTGAGAAGAATGCAACTGATTTCATATGTTCTTCCAACAAATATAATAATCAAATTAACCTTCTTTCCTAAACCCTAAATTCTGTTCTATACCGCCAAACGTCAGGGTAATTTATCTCTCGATGTTCTTATTTTTATAACTGTGGAATCTCATTACTTGATACTATTGTTTTTTAAACATTTTTTTTTATTTTTCGTATATTTGTGTATATGTGGCAACGCCGCACACATAAGGGTCCTCATATGTACCGCCGGTACTGTTTGGCAGAATGAGGTTAAAGGTCTCAGTGGCAACAAGCACCACATATTTGTAGATGTTAGAATAAAAATTTATTCTAATAATTTGTATCATTCAATAATCAATTGAAGCAGCATAAGTATAAAATCGAGTGAACAGTTTGTCAACGTGATAAACATCACAAGAGTCAACAATAACAAACAAACTCACTCCGGTATACCAACATCCGATGCCACATAAATGATTGGCCATTAAACAATTGTTGTATACAATGAGCTAACCATCTTGAACAATGAGACAATATACTAAAATTTGAGGAGTGGGTGAGATTTATCCATAATTCTGTACATCTTCACAATATTACTACTTTGTCAGATACAGGTACCTAGTACCTAATCAAACAAGTAGAATAATTTTTTAAACAAATAAAATAAAGTGACATCAACATTATCCTTTCTGTAACTGACACAAGGTATTATTATAGTGAAGTGTTGATTTTTTTAAAAGTAGATACCTACATGCTCAGATGATATCTTTCGTCATGCAGCTTTTATCAAGAACTAAAAATAATCGTGATTATTCCATCACCAACAGTGTTGCCGTAATGAGATGGTCAAACTGCCAGTGTTCAGAGGATATACAAGCAGATAGAGACCGATATAGAGGAGCGGGACACCCCCAAATAGTCGTTTAGAAAATGAAAAAC
>CAJUYI010000902.1:65340-83382 GCA_910591695.1 Galerucella pusilla | reverse complement strand
TGGTATGGTGGCCAAAGATATCAGACAATCCTCTGCTATGCTAAAACTAAGCAAGGTCCAAAGACTTGCATGCATTGGCATTACAGGGGCAATGAGTACTACTCCTACAGCGGCGCTGGAGACAATGCTAGACCTTCCTCCGCTACATTGTGTCATAATGTGCGAAGCAAGGGCAGCACTAACCCGACCATGACGTGGCACATGGAGAGAGGATACACAGAGATAAGGCATGTGGATGATGACATTTTCAAAATTCCAACAGACCACATGACCACCAGATAAGTATATCTTTCGCAAGAACTTCGAGATTGTCATCAAAGTTCGAAAGGAGCTTGAGGAAGAGAACGCACCACCACTTAGTAGAGCGAATGAACTGATCTGGTATACAGACGGATCAAAAAATGAACTCGGCACTGGAGCGGGCCTATACAGCAAGACGAGCAAATATGAAGGAATCGTCTCGCTAGGAAAATACGCCTCTGTATTTCAAGCAGAGGTCTATGCAATACTTGCATGTGCAAGGGCAAATAATATGAGAGCCTACAACAACAGGCAGATCAGGATCTACAGTGACAGTCAAGCTGCCCTTAAAGCACTTCAGAGCTATAGGGTGATATCTCGGCTGGTATGGGAATGCGGCGAAGAGCTTAGAAGAATGGCGACTCGGAACAGTGTAAGTGGGTCCCAGGTCATAAAGGAATAGCAGGCAATGAAAAAGCTGACGAACTCGCAAGAGTAGGATCGTCAACTCTGATGAATGGACCCGAACCTGCTGTGGGCATCCCCAGATGCTTAACGGGGTCATGGTTAAAAGGGTGGGTGAAAGAACAACACAATAAACACTGGAAGAATACGACCATGCAAGGGAAGAAATTAATAAAAGAACCATCAGAAAAAGTAGCGAAAAAACTGCTCTCAATGAGCAGGAACAAACTACACACCATAACGGGGCTACTTACGGAACACTTTCCCACGAAGGAGCACCTAAACAAAATAGGGCTGTATAACGGAGACCTTACAAGCAGAAGATGCAAAAAGGATACCGAAACAGCTCTGCATATACTATGCAACTGTGAGTCGCTGGACCACAGAAGGCAGAAACTGTATGGCAGAACCCAAATGACTCCAGAAGACTTCTACAAGCAACCAGCAAAGAACCTGTATGAGCTAATACAGGGAATAGGTTGTAGTCAGAACACTAGGAGTATCCACAATAAGCCCAGGAGGCTGAGGTGGTACCGGCGAAGGGACGGCTCCTTTGAAAAAAAAATTCAACGTTTTTTTAGCGTTCCAAGCAGAGTTCCAACTACTTTCAATATTATGTGCGCAGGATCCCATTGAATTTGATCTCTTCTTCCCTTCTTCCCAAGCATGTTTGCAGATACATGACTTAAAGAACATCCTACCTTCAATATGCTTTTTTATGTTCATTTATTCGGATATTCAATTGTCTAGATGTTTCACCTAAATAAAATTTGCTGCATTAACAGGATATCTGATATATGCAGTTTTTTGAAGATTGTTCTCTTCATTTTTTGGTTTAGTTTTTGTTAGAATAGATCCCAACGTATTGTTAGATTTAAAGATAGTTCAAATATTGAATTGATTACCAATTTTCTAAATTTTTTCTGATAAACCCTTAACATATAGTAAGTTTTCACAAATTATATTAGTTGAACTATTATTTCTATTGTTATTAGTATTTGATATTAATAATGAGCCATTCTCTATATTCCTGATTTCCTTGTAGGTGTGAGCCACAATAGACTCAAAACTAACCTAACACTGATTTTGACAGGTAACATTTGCTGTAAAATTATGAATAGTTGCAAAAAAATAAAAAAGTAAGCCATTCCGGTTATTGTAGTTTGTTAGGCTTAATAATTAACTTTACTACTTTCAAATAAAAAAATCCATAGACTTTGAACTTTTCTGAAAAATATATAATCGATTTACTCAATATATCATTTGAATTGAAAGTACAGTAACACCAAACATATTTTTTCCCAGAGATAATGAATGTATTTCATTCTTCTCGTAGTCAAATGTTTACTCGCCAGCCAGTATTGGCTGATAATATAGGTATATGTACAGAATCAATATTATATAAAAAGATAAGATAAGCTACATGCTCTTTATATATGTAGATTTAGGTACAGTCGACTAAAAAATTATTTCTTCCAACAAAAAATATAAATTATAATTATAAATAACTTGTATACAGAAAGAGTAATTTTAACAATAGGTATTATTATCAGTAACTCTTTTTCTGTCCTCACTCTTGCTGTCCATCGTTCCATAGTCATATTTATTAGTCTTCTCATTTTACTCGATACCCCAATGTTTTTCAAATCTTCTCTAAGAGTCTCTCTGTTTATACTATCGAAAGCCTGTTTAAATTAAAGTCTATAAATAGTATATTCTGATCAATGTTAAATTCATAACTTTTTTCAATAATTTGTGTCATTATGTGAATTGGGTCCATAGTTGACTTTCCTTTCCTGAATCCATATTGATAATCACCTATTTATCCTTCTATCTTGTCTCTTAGTCTTTCGTTTAAAATTGCTGTGAAAATTTTATAGGCAGAGTTTAATAGTGTTATTCCTCTGTAGTTGGAACATTCCAGTGTGTCCCCTTTCTTATGGATCGGTATAATTACTCCTGTTTTCCATTCTGCTGGCATCTTCTCTTTTCTCCATATTTCGTTCACTAATTTGAATAAAATTTCTTTGAGCATGGTCCTCCTTTTTTAATTAATTCCCCATTAATTTAATCGACTCCAGCCGCTTTTTTATCTTTTAACTTTTCTATTGCTTCGTTGAATTTCTCATATCGTGGCTCTTCATCTGCATCTTCCTCCTCCAGCTCCATGTCTTCTCTATTCTCGAGGCAAATAGTCTGGTGCTCTGCAGTCACAAAAGAATTTGAATTTAATAGCGGTGTGAGGCAAGGAGATACAATGTCTACAACGCTTTTTAATATTGCATTGGATGGTGTCATTAAAGCTGTTGGTTTAAGAGGTACCATAATATCAAAATTGACACAAAGCGTATGCAGATGACATAGTATAATATCAAGAAATCTGAAAGATAAATTAAGGATATTCGAGAGAAAAATTATGAGGAAAATCTTCGGACTAGTTAAAACGGGAGAGATGGGAGAATGCAGAAGACTAATGAATTATGAAATTGTACAAAAAAATAATGTGGGAGACATTGTAAAATATATAAAAGCACGCAGACTGGGGTGGTACGGACACATTTATAGAAAAAGTGGAGATGAAACACTGAGAAAAATAACAGAATGGATACCAGTTGGAGACAGACCTAAAACAAGATGGGAAGACCAAGTAAACGCGGATTTAAATATCATGAATATGAAGGAAGCGAAACATAAAGTAAAAGATAGACAGTTGTGGCGTAAAATCGTAGAAAAATCTAAGTCACATCACAATATCTAGGAATAGAAAAAAATACTACAATGGACTGATCTCCCATGTTAAATTGATGGACAAGACACCCACTTGTGGGTGTGACTACAATTCCCATGGTATAGTCATATATAGATATTATCAGTAACAAGTGATATTGTCCCTTATAACAACGCTATATGATTTTGGCTATTTTTTTGAAACATTTAATCTACTGAAATGTTTTTAATGATTTTTATATGTTTTGGTACACCAACTGAGCATCTCTTGTAACATGTTTTATGTTTCTAACCTCAAAATTAAGTCTACTTTTATGGTAGAGAATTAATTAGTTTCCGCCAGAGAAAATGGTGCATCGTACTTACAATTGCAGCCATAATAATATGCGGATTAAAAGTAATTTCCTTCGCTATTCTAAATATAAGAAAAAAAAAATTAACAAGGTCCATAGATTACATTGTAAAAAAACTACGAGGTTAATTATACGGAATCCTATTTTACAATCGTAGTAAATAACACAACGTGTTTCGAATACATAATTATTTTAGTCTTATTCCTCACATGTATTTGTCATAATAAAAAAATTTAAACTGCACATCAACGTGCTAAAAAAATCTATTTTTTAGAAGAAAATTTATGATTTTCATGTTATGTTATAATATTATGTAATAATATTAGAAGAATCAACTTTAAACTTTATAACAGATTCTGATCATTACTTGAACATTTTTCTAATAGAATTAAATTTAACAGGTCACAGTACACGTTCTTTTCACCGAGTTCTTAAGGTTGGTTTACACAGATATTGTTATTGTCTCAAATATTCGAATAATGAAATTTCTACATCGAAATGTAATTGAAAATACTTGGATTTGGAAATAATCGAACCAACTCGGGTATAATACTGTTTTCCAATCAAATCTACATCGGACAATTTAAGTTTCCCTTACTAAAAAAGGGACAAATTATTTTGTCACCTATTATTTCAGCCCATACATTCAGTTTTTGTGGATATTGGGGGGATTTACGCATCCAACGAGACAAGGCAAAAGTGAATTGTGTTTGTTAGATATAATAATGGCTTCTGAAAGAAATATTAGTCAACAATGAGAGAGTTTAACAAAAATTGTAAACTATAGTTTTTATTATTCAGTTTTAAAACTTATTATTAGTTCAACTAAATATTGGATCTCATATTTCTAAAGACTACACGTGTATCAACGTTTTGTTGTAACTGGAAACCATAAAAAGCGAAAGATGTGCACTATTTCCATTTTGAATAAATTTGTTAAAACTAGCAGTACCACATTCATGTTAATAAAATCGTACACCTCCTTGATGTCCCATGTTTCCTTGCTTCCCTTAACACATTACAAAGCGACGATGTGATGGAGATTTGATAAAACCTTTTCTTTGTTTTATAAAATATTTATTTATTTACGTGAATAAGATGGCAATGTAAAAAATGATGTCGGTAAAGGTGATGTACCTACTCGGAATACTGGATTTTTTCTTTAATTTACTAGCTCCTTTTCCCATTGCTTGACCACCTTAAGTTTGCCATCACTAGTAATATAATTTTTTTAATTCCAATTTTTTTAAATTCCATTCACGCAATCATTATCTGAAAATGAAAATAGTTAATTAGTATGTACATTTTTACTTGTAGGGACAAAGCAATTTTTCTAAATGTATAAGTAGATAAGATAATAGTACATTATAGAGTTTGTTCAGCCATCCTTTGGCGTTACGTCATACATTGTCCAGCTTGCTCTCTCATTCATGAAATGGATTAGACGTCAAACGTACTTCTTATCTAAGGTCGACATCAATTTTATCTGTTACTTTTGACAGTTCAGTTGTCATATTTTGAAAACAATTCTTAACATAATATGTCATTGATGATAATTTTGAGCTTAAGTGTAAAATATAAGACATACGTAAAACAGCAGAATACGTCACCCATTATGACGTAAGGGCAAAGGATGGCTGAACAAACCAAGATGGTGCAGACTATTATTATTACCCGAGCACCAAGATTATAATAAGGTGCGGAATAGGGTGCGAGGTTTATAAATGTCTTCAACAGCATGGTGTATATAAAATTTTTTCCACTACTAGCCAAATTTAAGACAAACATTAAAAATAATTCACAACCACACCACGAGAAGCGTTTACTCCGTCGTCTTACTGACAAGTACACTGTCAGTTTTCGATATATTATGAACGTACTCGTTATGTCATCAGTCATTTTTGGTTGAGCGCGAATTTTATACTAATGGCATTTTTATTCAAATAATTTTATCTTGATAGGTAATTTCAAGCAGCAAATACGTTAAAGATAATCTCCCGGGTATACAAAATTATGTTGCACAAGTTTTTGTTGAGCCATTATCCCTGTATTCTCAAAATATTTGAATCTGTCCATTATTCACCTAGGTTAATAATAGATAGTTATTAACCACTAATAAAGAAATTCAACTTCTCAGTTGACTAGAAGAAGCAATAATTGTCAACTTCACAGCTAGTAGTGAAAAAAAGTATTTTTCATGAAATTAGGTGCTGATAACAAAATTTAATTATCTTCTGTATATTTGTGGTAGGATATTTATTATTCTTTTAGTTATTTTTAGTTTAAAGTTTGAATCAAAGTTTTTGGTTTGGGTTTACTCTTGAACGCTGTATAGTTGTATACCTCAAAAACCGTTTACTAAGAAGCAACATCTAATTATCCGTTTATATGCCTGGACAGACAATGCATCACACTTCCAAGTTAAACGTTTGGAAAATGAAAATACAATATAACAAGAAAAGGGGCAGACCAAGAGAAACTTG
The DNA here is from genome assembly GCA_910591695.1 of Galerucella pusilla. Classification (NCBI taxonomy): domain Eukaryota; kingdom Metazoa; phylum Arthropoda; class Insecta; order Coleoptera; family Chrysomelidae; genus Galerucella; species Galerucella pusilla. Next base: position 77,114 of record CAJUYI010000902.1, on the reverse strand, counting down.
GGACAAAGTATAAGGATGAATGAAAGAGATATAAGCTGGAAGCAAGCAGCGTAATTGGCACAAAACAGAAGAGAATGGAAGAAATTCGCATATAAATAATTGCCCTATGCCCTACCCCATCAAATGGTCCTTGCTAAGAGTGTAAAGCTGCAATTTAATCTGACGTTTAGAAGTCAATGAAAATTGTGTTTGAAGATACCGTTACTCACATAAATAGAGGAGAAGCTAATAAAAAAGGAAGCACAACCAAATAAGGAAAGTAATAAAAAATCGAACATTCCAACATATTGTCTATACATATTTTTTAATAATATACAGCTCCAACCCTAGTAATTATATTTAATTTGATGGAATAATAAGAATTTTATTGTATTATAAGTTCACATAGCGATCAAGGTTGAAAACAACGTCGTGAATAATCATTTTTATTACTTCGCAAACGATTGTTTCCAATCAAAAATTATAATCCACTCAGATATCTCATTTGCAATTCGATTTATTTTGTACTATTTATAGTTTATGATGGCACATACCAACAATGATGCAAAAAACAACTTCAAATTTAAAAAAATATAATAATCGGTTTGAGAATGCCAAGTGTAAAGTCTAGATCGGTTCCCACCTTGGAGGCACATTGGTCATTTTGTCTCACCATCATATTGACACTTTCAGAATGCAGTTATTTATAGCACCCCAAATTACTAAATATAAAAAATATAGAAAAGTGTACCGAACTAAATAGCTTGGCTTTCGAAAAGTCTAGAGAAAACCAAAACACAAATGTAAAAAAGTGTACAGAAAGCGACGAAGACCCGGTCCATCTTAAACATCCCACAGAGTGTAAACCGACCAGAAAATCTATCACCATTACCTGTAAAAAGTGTACAGAAAGCATTAATACATTATTTCCCAGTAAATTTAACAGCGTGTACAGACAACACTGATGGATACTACTCAGTTAGATTTTCGACGATACACTTCTTCTCCGGAAGGGACAGAGAACGTGCAGTCATAAATAGGCTGGTCTTTGGCACAGCTGGAGCCAGGAAATCGAGAGAAAGGAACGAGAACAAATATCCTCCCCTGGATTTACGCCATCCCCAAAAATAAGATCGTCGAAATATAAGAAGATAACCGTAAACGGAATAAAGATAATAGTCAAAGATTACAGAATAAAATATAAGATGTTTCACTCTAGGGCGGTTTGATTCAAGTTGCTGTCCCAAACGGACGCCGCTCTCATAAATTATGTTTACGATTCGCTTTTGTTGTCAATAACGAGATCGGTAGATACCAGAACAGTTCGAAAAGCTTATTTTATTTTAAGCTATACAGGGGTAATTAGAGAAATGCATATTTAAATTAATAGGATTCTTTATCACAAAGGTTTAAAAAATAAACTTGAATTTTTAAAATGAATCAATTCACAGGTTTTATCCAGCATCTTAGTAATTTTGTGATACTTATTGATAATCTAGCAGATATTTATCACAAATTCAATTAAACATACTCATTAGCCACCAGAATAATAGGGCCACTAAATCTTAAATTTTGATCTTTAAATAACGCGTATTTTTTGGATTGACAAGATTAAAACAGTAAAAAGAGAAGCAGCTGAAGGATACCTTTATTAGTAATTTTTATAAATGTTGTAAAATACTAAGTTTGGAGTTTGGTTTATGTGTTAAATTTAATCTATTGTCTCTCAAATCTTTCAATATACATTTGAGAGTAAAATATATACGGACTCTGGCTTAGAAACTGGCATAATATTTGAAATGAAATTGATTACATGGATGATGAAAAGAAAATTTAGTAAATTCGTTCAAAAGGAACTGACCAATTCCCCTTTGGTTAGCTATAGAATTGAATTTTTCGATAAATATATTTTCCATCGCAATAACGTTATCAACAATGTCCCTTGATGGTACACATAAGCCACTAAATTAATCTTTCTTTGTCGTGTAAGCTTTTAGTTTACAGAAAAAAGTTTCTCTGTTTATTAAATTATTAGCTGAATGGGCAAACTTTAAGCATGTTACACATGAATGTTGTATTAGACATTTTTTTAACAAATACTCCGTAACATACACTGAAGCATTTCCTTCTGGGCTTGATAGATTTTGGTAATCTATTGTAAACACTTTTAAAGGCACATTTTCAGTTTCTGTAGGAAAAGTGAACTGTTCTAGACATTCTTTTGTTAGTTCAGAACCAATAGTCAAAAGAACTTCGTTTACGTCATCCATACAGTTTGTGCCTTCAAAATGATCAAAAATTTTTAGAGAAAATAGCTTTTTAAACGCTACAAAATTGTACGGGGGTTGGATTTTTTTACCACAGCAACTTCGTATTTGGCCAAAAAAGAGAAAAATATTAATATTTTTTGCTTACTTCAACAATTGATTAATAAATTTAAAAAATCTATACAACATAAATATAAAACACGAGCAACCAATTATAAACACCGTTCTAAAGTAACAGCGCTCGACGGGCGACGTCCCGTATAATATGCCATATTAAATGCAAGTAAGGACGTAGCGACGTACTGTAATCTTTGGTAAGGTGATGGAGTTGAAGAATTCCGTGGACGAAATAACCATTAATACCTACAACCCATTAATACGCAAATATATACTGATGACATCGAGCCTGGAGAATGGAGAAATTTTTTTTAATTGAAAGACCCAGTTGAGCCCCTATCATTAGGTGTTCGTCGCCCTTCATTTAATGGAATAAAAATTTTGTTACTCTACGCTACGTCTTACAGTTTTTTTGGAATGGTACCAATTTATTTAATTTATTTTCAAGTTTATTGCTCTGTTTATTCCTTCTACATTGAATTTTTTTTATGTTTTAAGGGAAGTTGTTGGCTGTTAATTTATAAAAAAAACTACTACAATAAGCTCATTCATTTTGTGCTCCACATTTTACATTCCACAAAGTAAAAAATAAAAAAAAATAAAGTTTATTATCATCTTTCATAATGTGTTGCTAAAACAAAAGCCCGGTGTGCATTGTGCAGACGTATACACATTCTGCATTTTTAAAATGGCTGCTTTCAGTTTATTTATAATAAAAAACACCATGTCTGCATTGGGTGGTCATTCTATAGTCAGTTATAAGTTCATATTGATAATGTTAATGTTTAGATAAGAACGTACATGTTCGTGTCGGTAGGCTGTCTGCAAAAAATACAGGGTGTTTACTAATAAATGAACGAAATCTATGGTTTTATTAAAATGATAAACGTAACAAAATTCCTACTTGATAGAAATTGAATGTGACATTTTTTTCAATTTATGACCCTTAAATGGTTATTGCATCTTAAGCCCTAAGGTGGGCATTCAATTTTTAGCCGCCAATATTTTTTTTTCTATAATACGTCTTAAGCGATATATGACTATGACTTTTGTTTCTCACATCAAGAGTATCTTCTGTAATTTATTGATAATAGAATACACGCATATTTCATATTTTGCTTGGATATTAATTTATAATAGTAAATATGATACCAAAAATTACTAATAATAAGAAATATACCAGTTTCCATTGGAAATTACTCCCAAATTTTAAAATAAAATTTAAATTTCAATGCACTTTCCAACCACAACCCGAGGATTTCCGAACGCTACCGATGATACTTGTGATGTCATATCTCTTGTGTTTACTTATGTCAATATGGCCGGTATTGCATTAGGTTCTGTGTAGTTGTGTGTTTATATTATATTTTAATCAACTATTAATTGCTTCACCGACGTAAAAATATCATTTATATGTTTGTTTGAGACCATTACGTGTTTGTGTGTCCTTTTTTTTATTTCTAAAAGTCTTCGTAAAGTGGACATAAATATTCGATATTTCCGAGGATATTTTAAAACTTTTGGAAGAATATATTTTATTTACTAGTTCAGTGTTCAGTGACGATTCTTTCATATTTTGTGAGTAAAGATATGACTAGCGAAGGTTTTGTAAAAGCACAAACTGATAACTTGTCCAAAGTAGACTCATTTATGCTGCTTGAATTTATGAAGTCAAACATAGCTGCTTTAATGCAGAGGAAATAAGAGGTAAAGCATTATCGTAAGTACGATTTAAATTATGTTTTATTTATATAATATATACCAACCATATTTCGATGAGTGGTCGTGAGAAAATGATGTTTTTATGGTTGATTCCTAGACATATAGGTACATAACCTCAAACTATTTACGAATAAAAATTACCAGCGTAGAAGTAGGTACAATACATTAAAATGGTCTTCACAAACAAAAGTAATGACCTTCTCTTAAGTGTATTTTTGCTTGCGTCACCAAGTAAAGTAACAAATATTTTGTCTGGAGCTTTAATAGATGTTGATTTACACACTGGAACAATGCTATACTTGGAATACAAAGTTTTTTTCGGCTTTATCCATTTTTAAAGCTTTCAGAAACAAATTAGGTCAAAAGAATTCAGAGCGTGATACACGAATAAGAACGTAAACAAATGACGTCACACCATGGGGCAGCCATCTTTATGACGTAAAGCGCTTTTTGGCGGACTTTCAAATTTTATGATTTTTAAAGTCGTTTTAAAAGTAAAGTTGATATTTTTTTGAAAAAATAGGCATGCAAGATGTTAGGAGACCTGATAAAGCGTCAATTCCCTCCAATAGCAAAATTTATGCTTGTACCCTATTTTGTAGTTCTCTGTCATTTGATTTTTCAATGACACATTAGTCATTGTCTATCATTTTGTGAATTTAGATAAGATGCTGTAAAATTATAATTATGTTTTTTATCCTGTGAGCGTAGAAAAAGTATAGTAAGCACCTAGTGTAAAAAACATCTTAAGTCACTCGTTTCACAAGAACACTCATGACTAAAGAAACGTTTTTGACACTTGGTACTTAATATACTATTACACATTTGTAAAGTTCAATTTAAATATGTTAATAAATTATCACTATTCAGCTTATTCATAATACTCTATGACGAAATAGATATAAGGACGTATCAATCAAATTGCGTTAATAAAATATAATTTCGATCGCCTGCAAAATGATGTTATTTAACCTTACTTGACATTGTGTTATTGAATTTTACATACATATGTTCGACTATTTATATAGGATTACGTTTTAAAATACACAGCATCACGTTCTGTAACTTTCAAATGCTGTAAAACAAAAATTTAATATTTTATTTACTGTATAAAGAGTTAATAAAATGTATACGATGTTTGAACTATAATCCCAATCAAACTAGAACCAAATTATCGCGAATATTGGAAATAGTTAGTCGAAAATATTGATTATACAATAAATATCTGACACACAACTGTTTTTTATTTTGAATTTACTGTGTGGACTCTTACTTCGTGGTATCTACCCACTCATATTACTTTTTTAAATGAAACTAACTTTTTCTAGAGAATTCCACTTTAATGAAAAAATATTTATGAAAATTCTAAATTATTTTGATGAATTATTTTAAAATATCAATGAAAAAACTTATAAAATGATAAGTGATGCTGAATTTTCAAATTCTGGGACTCCTGCAGAGCTGGTTGAGCCAGAAAAATCAAAGCAAAGTTAGAATTATGCATATACAGGGTGTCCTAGGAGCTCGTACCAAAAACTTGGGAGGTGATAGAAAGACTAAAAATAATGATAGTATTTCATATAAAATTAACGTTAACGAACTATAGGGCTCTAAAGTTGGGAATGGAAAAAGGTTTTTTATTTACAATTATTAAATGGCTGATTGGAAATTTGTAATATTTCAACCGTTAATAACCACCATAATTGCACACTTTTTGGCGTGATATACAAGTCTACAACATACTTGTGAACTCTGGTACCGACTAACTTTAATGGTGGATGCGCAACTTTTCGTTAAGTAAAACTTATTTCAGTTATAAATGCAACAATTGGCTTTTGTAAACATTTTTAGAGATATCAAGTCCTCTTGTGACATCTCGATAACATTAACGGTTTAAGAGATACGGGCAATTTTATGTCGCACTGCACACCTATTGGCGCATTACATTTATTTTGAATGTACGATTACAGGAAGCATCCTGTATTATTAGCAATTTATTAATAAATTGGTGTAATTTTTTTAAGCCGTTTTGACTTTTTTAATGTCGTTAATTACTTGGCTACTCGTTTTTTCTAATCTGCTAATGTAATGTAGTATTCATTTTTCAGGGTTTTGTTGCTATTTTTACTTTTATTAAAGTAATGTTCGTTTTCAATAAAGTTCTTTATGGTTAAACAAAGTAAAAGTTTATATTTATAAATGTAGACTGCACCAATTTATCAATAATTTGCTAATAATACAGGATGCTTCCTGTAATCGTACATTCAAAATAAATGTGAATGCGCCAATAGGTGTGCAGTGCGACATAAAATTGCCCGTATCTCTTAAGCCGTTAATGTTTTCGAGATGTCACAAGAGAACTTGATATCTCTAAAAATGTTCACAAAAGCCAACTGTTGCATTTATAACTGAAAAAACTTTTACTTACAAAAAAAATGGCGCATCCACCATTAAACTTAGTCGGTATCTGAGTTCACAAGCATGTTGTAGACTAGTTTATCACGCCAAAAAGTGTGCAATTGTGGTGTTCACTAACGGTTAAAATATTACTAATTTCCAATCAGCCATTTAATAATTGTAAGTAAAAAACCATTTTTCATTCCCAACTTTAGAGCCCTATAGTTCGTTAACGAAGGGCGTAAAGAAAAAATTTTATATGAAATACTATCATTATTTTTAGTCTTTCTATCACCTCCCAAGTTTTTGGTACGTACTCCTGGGACACCCTGTATACATATATCATTTCCTTACAGCCTCCATATATATAAACAAGGCTTACAGTAAGGAAATCTTGACTTTTTCATTTTGTCTGAGATGTCAAATTTTCCTAGCGATTTACGAAAGACATATTTTTGTGTAATTAGAAAATACAACAAACACAAAATCGAAAAATTAATTACTGTTTCGAAGACTAAACGTGTGTCAGTTTACAGTTTTAAGTTTCAACTAAAAAGTGCCATTAATGTCGGTATTTTGGAACAACATTCTTCGTTTTCTTTTATTTGTTCTTCTATAAATATAAATGTCAAAGTCAACACACATGATTAACGAGTCTAAAGAAAAGTAAATGAGCTTCCCAATCATTCCACCAAGTGACCATTGTCGATAATATTATCAATAATTTGTATCATTTGAAAAATCACTACATTATTAAAATTTGCCTTTTATAAGATGCTTCTAGTTCTATGTAAAAACATGTAACACGTCCCAAAGTAAATCAATTTGTATTATAAAATGGCTTGATTGTCCAAAATCACAGAACTTTCACTTTAGGTCATTATTTTTTTTAAATAAATTAGATTTTTCTTAAAACAAATACAGTTTTCTTACACTTTAATTAAGTAAAACTCAGCAAATTACAATGAGCTCTTGTTGCATCATTAAAGAGAAATGTGAAGTGAAAAATTATTTAGAAGTGTATTATTTTGTGTTTTAAAAAATCTGATTTTAAAATAAAGGACATTGGCTCTCAATAAAAAGTATATTTGACTATTCCTCAATATGCTGAGAAAGTTTTAACCCTAAGGGCGAGTTGTATCAAACACCTCTAAGCTCGGTTTAATGACGACTGATGTGATTGTTGATAATAAATACATCAATCAGCCACACATCAGTTATCATTAAGCTGAGTTTAAATGTTTGATACAACTCGCCCTAACAGTCCGAATCGGATGAAACTTTGATTATAATTTTCGGTAGAACACAGTATTATTACTTTAATAAATTTTATTTTTTGGAACACACTGTAGATTGGTGGAAAACCACATTCAAAAGCAAAATTACTTCGAAAGACTCAATGTTTATTTAAACATCCTATTTTTGAAATATGATAGTATGTCATGTGTTTCCAATGGAATTACATAGGGATACTCGTTCATGTCATGTGTCTAATAATAGTCAGACCCGAATATTTTCTGTTCCTGTTCATTATACATTAACGGATACTGAAAAAATACGTCGGTACAAGAAATTTGAATGGAAATTCTTCGTTACAATTCCATTTAAAAAATTGCGAGCTGTTACAGTCACTAAAAGGCGGTTGAAAGTAGGCATGACAATTTCACATTTAAGAATGTCAATATATATTTTAAGTTTGACGACGAATTCCAAATATGTTTTATTTCAACTATACATATATGATAAATGCGTTTTTTATATTTCAGTTTTGTTGTAACCTACAAAATGTAAAGTCGAATGTCAATTTTACAATATGGCGCTGGTTTAGACAACAAGCTCGCGCATACGACTGCAACTTCAAGTGGGTTATTCTTACGGGAAACGTATTCTAGTACGGTAGAAAAAGAGAGAGAGCCGGTGGCGACAAAACGATGTAGTTACTTGACTTTATATTGTGTGGAGTTTCGTAATTTATTTACAATAAATAACGAGTTTGTTAGATATGTTTCTCTATCAACATGCAAAATAACTTTAATTTTCACTCAAGTTATTTGTTTCAAGGTAACTTGAAAAATTTGCCAATTCCAGTTTTAATTTAGAATTTGTTATATTTGTAGAATTTGTTGTTATGCTAATGAATTTTTTCACACGTTAAAAAAGTTACGGTACGTCCTTGTTTATCAAGACTGTATTTTGTTGTTTTAAATTTTATAAATAAACATTAAGGTTACCTAACGTAACGAAATTAATCGACAAAAATGTCTGCCTGTCCTTATTGTTTATAGACCAAAGTTTATGTCTGAAAGTTTATACCAAGGTTGATTTACACAATTTAATAATATTTTCTATATGTACCATTAATATATCGATTTTTCTTCGCTTTATGTACGAACATGAAAAAACAAGTCTTTTATAACGTGTCAATTAACCACAGTTGCTACCGGTAGTACTAAAATTCCGGTTTTATACAATTTAAATATTTAATAACGCTAAACTAATAGCTTTAAATGGCTGAGAAACTGGAAGTGTAAAATTACACGTATTTTATAACGAAAATGAGAATACAAATAGTTATTTATATTATAAGGGATATAAGTAACATTTACTAGTCGATAACGATTTTGCTGGCAATAAAGATAATAAACACTAGAGTTTATTCCTGGATTGGTTATTGCATGAGATTATAGACATCTTTCAGAATTTTAAGTAGTTTACAGGACACTTCCAGTTAAAATTAATGATTATTTAGACAATTTGAAGATTCTATTTGAGGATTTGGTACCGCGTAAATGTTGTTGTTTTGACATTAAAGTACTAGTACGTCAATATAGTGTGGAAACAGTCCATTATCTTACCAGTGAACTAATTTTAGACGTAAGGCTCGAGCTGGCCAACTTTTATATTTATTACAGTGTCCACTTTATTCGATCAACTGTGATTTGAAATTTAAGCAATTTCCTTTTTGGGGATGGTGGTCTTAGGCCGGCGACACATTTGCGGTAGCGGTTGCGGTTGCAACCGCGCGGTTACAATCGTTGTTCTGTAAAATACATGGTTGTTTATGAAATGGTGCCACACTAGCGGCCAAGCGGCAGCAACCGCCTTTGCAACCGCATCTTGCCGCGGTCGCGCGGCTATCCGTCCGAAATGCAACATGTTGTTACTTGCCTGACTGTTCACATTAACCGCGCGGCCACAAACCTAGCCAGTCGAGTTTTGAACATGGACGTCTTCGATACCGAAAAATTTATTGTTCTGGTGCAAAGTAAGACGTGCTTGTGGGATGTTACCGACAAGGCATACAAAGATCGCGACAAAAAAATTACTGCTTGGCAGAAGATTTTAGAAGAAATGTGTCCTAACTACAATTCTTGGAGTCCGGAAGAAAGAAGAGCAAAATATAAGAAAAATTCATAACTTAAATAGGTACTTTATAAACTACAAAAAATGATTCATTCACTTTTTACAAGTTGTATATTAAACAACCACTATATATTTGTTTATATCATATCATTTTACCAACTTAAACTACCTTCAGGCGATACGAAGTAGTCAGTAAAAAGATTTTTGACAAGTTGTCCTCGTAGTTGTTGACCACCAGTCCCGTGTACATCTGTATCATCTAAGCAGCACGTTAGCGTGTCTTCAAATTTGTAACCATCCCTTCTTCTAACAAAATTGTGCAAGATGCAAGCTGCTTTTACTACCATCACTGCAAAATCTGGTTGCACTAATATGCTACTATGGAACACACGCCACTTATTGGCCAGAATTCCAAAGGCACATTCCACGAACCTTCTAGCTTTTGTTAACCTATAATTAATAATTCGCTTGTTATCTGTTAGGTTACGCTTTGAATAAGGCCTTAATAAATTGTCGTGCAGAGCAAAAGCTTCGTCGCCCACCAGGACATAGGGGTAAACACGATCACCCAAATTTGGAAGAACCTCCATTTTCGCTTCGATTTCTTAATTTGAGCATAAATTATAGCAACCGTTTCTACCAAATCCATGTTCATTATTGAATTGACGGACTCTGTATGACAAGGTGTATGCTTGTATGTGTGAACGTTATAGCGGTTGTGACCGCGCGGTTGCAACCGCAGCCGCAACCGCAAATGTGTCGCCGGCCTTAAGCTTCTATTGTTCATTGGAATTCTGATTTCCAATAATTTCTTTTTTCCACTACTAGTTGGAAGTTGACAACTATTGCTACCTCTAGCCAACTGAGAAGTTGAATTTCTCTATTAGTGATTAATAATTTTTTCTATTATTAACCTAGGACAATTAATAATGGACATATTCAAATATTTTGAGAATTCAGGGATAGTAGTTCAACAAAAACGTGTGCAACATAATTTTGTATACCCAGGAGATTGTCTTTAACATATTTGCTGCTTGAAATTACCTATCAAGATAAAATTAGTTGAATAAAAATGTCATTAGTTTAAAATTCGCGCTCAACCAAAAATGACGGATGACATAACGAGTACGTTCATAATATATCGAAAACTGACAGTGTACTTGTCAGTCAGACGACGGGGTAAGCGCTTCTCGTGGTGCGTTTGTGAATTATTTTTAATTTTTGTCTTAAATTTGACTAGTAGTGGAAAAAATTGTATATACCTACACCATGGTGGTGAAGACATTTATAAGCCTCGCATCTTATTCTGCTCGGGGCATAGCCCCTCGCGAAATAATTTTAGTACTCTGTCAATAATAATAGTCTTCACCATCTTAGTGTATAATATGTATACTATTATTCACATTCTTGAGGTGGTGCAGGTTTTCTGGACAAGCCAGTAGTTGAAAGTTCGAGTGGAACTACTAGAGAAGGTAAAGTGTGACAGGAAAATCCAAATGTTTTCCAATTCAATTGTATTTTTTATCAGACGATACCGTTATGTTAGGACCACGTGACATTCACTTGAAAAAAAATTAATCGTGGCTACAGGATCACGTTTCGACGTAACAATGTCATTTATAAGCCAAATGTTATCGACACCTCACGACTAGCAACTAGTTATTTTTTTAGCAAACTGCAAATCATTGAACTCTTAACACTTGACCTTTCTTTGTTATAAAGTGCTAACTTGAATAATTTTCTAATATCATTTGAGAAGCAAATTTATTATTTTTTAAATTCAAGTGGGAAAACATCTTCAGCAGCACGTACTAAGGACTTTTTGAAGATAGGATCAGTACAATGTACTATTAACGCTTGTATCTCAAGCACGTGAGCGAAATGCTGGAAATTGTTTATTAGCAAGATAATGTCACATACAGGATGTTA
>CAJUYI010000902.1:37066-55340 GCA_910591695.1 Galerucella pusilla | reverse complement strand
TTTTTATGAATTCTACTTTATATTTGTTTTTGATAGTTACAATTAAGTGATTGCAGAAAAAATGTTGTATGTATTACGAGCAAAAACGTGACATTATTGCTTTCGAGTAATTACCTGTAACCATTACTCTCAAGCAATAATGTATCACTTTTCGCTTTTAATACATAAATAACTATTAATGTACTCGTATGTATTAGACAAAAATGGAAGATCAGAAAATAATTGGTCATAGAATAACAGTTTTCGACTGTTTCTAACAAGTATATAATGGCGACATCTAGATTTGAGAATAAATAGAATTGATAAATAAAGTTCAGGTAATGAAACAATATTAAAAAAATGTGTAATTTTCAACGAAAAGATCTGCACCAAAGGTTGTATCATATAACTTGAATTTGGTATCATAAAATCGCATAAATCATGCTCAACTTATCTACTTAATTACAAGAAATTCTTATTATCTTGTTATCTATGTATGTTCAGCTATGTAAGGAATTTTCTATGAATATTATTATTTACAATTCGTAATGTTGACTTGTAATTATTAACTCCGGGATTCTACAGCAGGAAAAAATTATTGTTTCTATGACTCAAACGAATTGTAAAAATAAATTATGTTAAGAAGGGTTTTCTCATAATAATAATAATTATAATTATTTTATTGTCCACTTACATCACTAGCTTTAGATTACAAGGGGGCTTATTGGTCTGGTCGTTCTTATCACACAGCGACCTATAACATCTTTTGTGTATGTCATATTTATTTTAGCCCAATTACCCAGAGTAATTCTTGAAAGTCATGCGATCCGGTGCTTCTCTCGTACGATGGGATCTATCCCGTGCGATCTATTGACTCACGCGGTCGAAATCGACTAATTCTTGAACCTACATGTGAACGTTCAAAATTATTGCGTTCTTGCCAGCATTATTATTTAATACAAAAGATCTACTTTCTAGTTATTTTTAGCCTCTTACTTTTTGTATTTGTTATCTTTATATTACCTATAAAAAAAAGGTAGTCTGTTTAGTAAATCAATTAGTATTAAAATTGAATAAAAATGAGTCAGTCGCGTTTCACTCCTTACAAAAGAAGTGGGGTGAGGTTGAGAATCACTTCCATGGTTTCCGTTGGGCATGTTCTCATTGCTCCTGTAATGCATATACAGGCTAGTCTTTGAATTTTGGGGAGGTTTTCTCTCGTCGTCAATAGACTAGTTCTACTTCTCCACGCAATGGCTCCATGAGTGATGATTGGTCTCACTATGGCATTGTACATCCAGCTTAGGATTTTTGGGTTACAGCCCCAGTTTCTTCCTGACAGATTTCTGCACACCATTATAGCCATTTTTGCCTTGTATGTAATCTCCTTTTCGTGTTTGTTCCACAGGAGTTAAACCTAGATACTTGACTTCTTGTCTCCATTCAATCTTGTTCCCATCAAGTTTTATGGTTTTGAGGTTGAGTTTTCTTTTCTTAGTGAAGGCTATCAAGATGGTTTTAATGGGGTTGATGCTAAGTACCACTTGCCTACACCAGCTATTTGTATAGTTCAGACCCTTTTGTTCAATATCACAAAGGGTGTCTTCTAACGTTACTCCACATCTGTTCTAATATAGCAGGCGTGATTCGTCTTTTTAAGTTGAGCAGTTTAGTTTTATATATACGATACTTTTGACATATGTCCACAAAAAGTAGTCTAATGGCGTCAGATCAGGAAATCGTGCTGGCCACTCAATCGATCTGTGCCCCCCTATCCACCGATTAGATTTTATTTGAGCCCCTTTGTATGGAAGATAAATATTTGCCGAACCTGTATATCCAAAGGCTTTGCTTCAACTAGTCACATTTTGGTACCTACATCCTATTTATTTCAAAACAAATACTTTGCCTATTATACAAAAAAAAAACATAATGACAGCGTAACATGCAATGAATCCTCACCTGATATGGGATTATGGTCAGTAACGGCAATCGGATGTTGATGTGAGCTGGAGAATACCCAAGTGTTCCTCCCACCTAAGTGATTCCAGGACTCGATACCACTGCTTGATTCACTCCTTTAAAATCAAAAAGGTAAAATTAATATATTTTTGATCAATACATTTTGTTTATAAATTTCAAAGCTGTAGCTTTATTCCAAATAAAAATAACTATTAAGGGCCACTTATATATACAGTGTGGAAACCACTTATGGAAAAAAATTCTTTGTCATAATTTTAGAAAATTATAAAAAATGCCGAGACACGTCAACTTTTAAATTGAGTTGTGCGTTACGTAAACATAAATGTAAATGTACAGTGTGATTCACACAAGTATGCCATATTCGGTGTTTTTTTTTAATGAAACACCCTGTATATTTGCATATTTTTGAAATCCTCCTAATGAACCGATTCCAACAAACTATATAATGTATGGTCAATTATGAATTATACAGGGTGAAATTTTTATTTTTACAGTTATCAAACACATACATAAAATACCGGATGTATTTGATTTTAATAGATTAAAATAAATGCTCAAAATGTTCTCCATCTAGTTGTTGGCAATAGCACAGTCTCCTATAGAACTCCTCCTTAACTTTGCTTAAAGTTTGAGGTGAAATATTCCGTATTTCTGTAGTTATCCTGTCTTTGAGGTCTACAATGCTAGTTGGTTGTGTTGCATATACTTTGTTCTTGACATAACCCCACAGAAAAAAATCTAACGGCATAAGGTCTGGCGATCTAGCTGGCGACTCAATAGTACCTCTTCGTCCAATCCATTCATTGGGGAAGATTTCATCTAAATAAGTTCTTACCATTAAAGCATAATGGGGTGTTGCCCCGTCTTGCTGGAACCAAACATTTTCATTCGGTAAGCTAGGATCTATTGCGTTGGGATATAAGTTTGCCAACGCAGGAATAACTTCATTTCTAAGCATATTTAAATATTTTTCAGCTGTCAAATTTCCATCTATAAATGTAGGACCAATAATATGGTCGCCTATGATACCGGTCCAAACGTTCACCTTTTGAGGGTACTGAGTATGTGTCTCACGCATCCAGCTAGGATTCTCTGTTAACCAATATCTACAGTTCTGTCGGTTTACCTCTCCATTCAATGTGAATGTTGATTCGTCAGAAAAAAGAATCGTACCAAGAGCTATCTCATTTCTGTTCTTTGTTCAGCTTATTCATCAATCTTTCGCAGAAATCCATTCTACGATCTAGATCGTCTTCTGTTAACTCCTGCACAAAAGTTAATTTGTAGGGATGAAGTTATTCTTTATGAAGGCATCTAAGAACAGTTGTATGACTAACAATATTTTCACGGGCAATTTGACGTGTACTTGAAGTTGGACTTCTTCGACACTCAACAAAATATCCACTTTCACATCATCTTCAACGAAGTGTGGTTTTCTTTTCAATGGTTTGACATGTCCAAGTTCTCAGAATTGTGCATGAATTTTAGACACAGTACTTTGTGAAATATTAGGCATTCGGGATACCTGTGATTAAATAAGTTTGCCACTTCAACTTGACTTCTGCAGTTACCCCGTACCCGATCATCATTAAAATCTCAATTCGGTGAGTCTCAGTTAAATATTTCATTGTTAAGTCGACAAGGAAAGAGTGTTTGACAAAGATTTTACTTTTTCAGTATTAACTGACAACACATCAACAACTGACAGAATAGAAAACAATCCACAGTATTTACCATGGTATTTACCGATTTAAAACAATCCACATTATTTACCGATTTTGTCTAATTATTGGCGTTTTTAGGCAATTTTTAGGTATTTATGATAAAATTCATGGGTGTAGCAGGTTTTGTTCAATATACAAATACGTCTTATAATTAGCTAGTTAAGATTTTTGATAAATCCATATTTAGCTAATTTAAAAAGTACCAATATTTCAAGTGTAATAAATTATTAATTTTAAAATTTCACCCTGTATAATTCATAATTGACCATACATTATTTAGTTTGTTGGGATAGGTTCATTAAGAGGATTTCAAAAATATGCAAATATACAGGGTGTTTCATTAAAAAAACAACAACACCGACTATGGCATACTTGCCTGAACCACCCTGTACATTTAAATTTATGTTTACACAACGCACAACTCAATTCAAAAGTTGACGTGTCTCGGCATTTTTTATAATTTTCTAAAATAATGACATAAATAATTTTATTCCATAAGTGGTTTCCATACTGTATATTATACTGTGGTTATAATTTGATCAAATTCGACCGAGGAATGGGTTGATAATAAAGAAAATAGAATTTCTAAAGATTTAGGTGTAAAAGGTAATAGTTAAATACTATTATAACGCCTTACAAGGTTTAAAAAAAATACTTTTCAAAGAGCACACCATTAACTAAGAGGCAACAACTACTTCTCGGGCTTTGTGCCCCGACAGACATCGAATTACGGGGTTGGGATATCTGCACGATATAACCAATCTATCTTTACTATAATTATTTGTTCTCGGTGGAACCCCTTCGATAAACAATAATCAGAATTTTGCAGAACTACTTAGTTTGTATTAAAATACACCGTACAGTGGAAATTTAAAAAAAAAGCATAAAATATTTGAATCTACAGATACTGTGGTTGGTAAAAGTGGAAAGAACCGATGTCATCTCAATACCAATTGTATAGAATACTATAAACTTTAAAAAGTAGGTAACTGTAAAGATAGTAAACTATAACTTAACACAAATCCACAATGATTTAAAAACATCCTTTTAGTAGAAGTATTTATTGACAGAGAAAATGTTTCACAAACGGTCATTCTAGGTAATAAATTTTCCTATTATGTTATGTAATGTGCTCGCCCACCTCATGCAAGTCTACTTCTAGATTTGCATTTTATTCGATATTTTTCAATGCAGTTTGTTCTATATATCGATACAGTTAATCTTGATTTGCGATGTCAGGAGTGGCTTAGCTCCATTGGCGTACGCAGGGAGGGAAAACTTTTCTAAATCCCACGTAATAATAATGATTGTAACAAGCAAAATAATGTTAAAAAACACAATAATGTATTTATAAGAAACAACATTTAAAGTCATGTTAATTATTACCATCTCTAGTATACACTTGTTCAGTCCTTGCTGGTAATGTTCACTTATCCCTAGCGTGTGTAAATACAAATGGGATACACACATTGTGACAGGTTTCCAAAATGGCAGCCTTCTGCAGATAGAAGTTTTTGTATGTATGTATTTTTGTGACTTAGATGCACGAACTAATAGCTTTAAACAGTTTTGTTTGCTCCCGACCTGTCAAAGTTATGTGATCTTAAATGGTCTATTTATTGATTACATATATTGACGGCTATTGAGGTTAGATTTAATCTAACTTATTTATTCCAAATTGTTTCAACATTTTGCTTGTTATAGTTGCTAAACAATAAAGATAATTATATGGAGTTTTATGTGATGAAATTTGTATCACAAGTAGGCTTAAAGCCGGTTTTCATCTCAAGTATACCTTAATTGAATTGAATACTGTCATGATAAGAATATTTATTTGTACCTTAACTCAAAATAGTTAGGAAATTTACTATATGAGTTGTAATTTAGCAAATGAATAATGAATTCTCTGATCCATATAGAATTTTAGATATTTCGAAAATTTGCTGCGGCTATCAGGAATTTATTTATTTATGAACCTATTTTTGAATAAATATTGTCCTAGAAATACGTCAGCTCTCTTTCGAGACAACCTTTTTTTTATTTTATTTTGTAGGCGGAAAAACAGTTGTGTGTCAAACATGCTGGAAACGCTTTAGCAGCCCTTAACTATCGGCTAACCTCGCTTG
Source organism: Galerucella pusilla (assembly GCA_910591695.1). NCBI lineage: Eukaryota > Metazoa > Arthropoda > Insecta > Coleoptera > Chrysomelidae > Galerucella > Galerucella pusilla. The sequence goes on along the minus strand of CAJUYI010000902.1, from coordinate 49,528 downwards.
GCTACGCTCGCTCGTGCATCTAATAGTCTTGTGCTCTGCTCTTTTGACACATTATACTATTTCGTAATGCCGTTTTGCTTTCCTAAACCGAAATTATGGTACCCATTTTCGGTCGACAGAAGCCAAAAATGATTCGCGACGCGTACCGAAGTCGATTCTTGAAAAAGCACTTAAAACATGATTGCTTTTCGTTGGTGTAAGTATATTATTTCGAAAGATGCCTCCAGTTTAAAGGAGAAACAAAAAATTTTGATTAAGTATTGCATATTTTGTGTTTCATTATTTAGTTTAAGTAAGTACATAAAACAGCGACAAAAATTTGATAAAATTATGTCTTTATTTATACATATACTTACATTATAATACCGCATGGTACTCTTAAATGTGTTCGTTGTTTTTAATTTAAAAATCGACTTATACTACCTAGTACGACCGCAAAGCGCGCTCGAAAAGAAACAACAAAAAGCCACAAGTCAAGAACAAGACAAATCACTACCGCCTTAAGCTACTTTGATGCTTCGTCGCGGCTCATATATAACAATAAAAACAAATCCGAGTCGAGTGAGTCTCGACAACACGAAAACTAAAAAAACTTTAATTTCTCATTTCACTTAAAATTCCGAGAAGCACTAGATGGTATGGAGAACCGCGAAATACTGAAGAAGATTATGGGAATAAGACCAAGACCGTAACGGATACTCTCAGGTATCATATCTTCATTTTCTGTTCTCGAGTTTGCAATGATAGAACAAAAGTTGAAAGTCGACCTTATGGGGAAAATGCCAATAACGAAGAAATTGTGGTACGGAATGGTTCAATAGTATACTGGGTGTCCTTTTTATTATATTAGATTGAATTTACTTATCTAAAATGATGTCTCTAATAAATATTTTTAAATCTTCTCTTCAACGAGTCTTAACAGTTTAAATTTTGCTTATCGCTCCTAAAACAAGGATTGAAAAAGAAAAGACGAGGGATTCCCAAAATAACTACGTACAAGGTTTATGTCGGGATAATTTCCTTCCTAATAATATGAAACTCAAAATAAAAAAAACTATTCCAAAAAAGGTAGCTATTTTCAAATTATAGTTCTTAGCTGAATGTTTGCTGTATAGTTCAGCGATTCCTTGTCATTATTAAAATAGTGACGACTTTTACGATCAAGTTTATAGCATTTACTCAGTGTACCTTTGGCTGAGATACTGAGCAGTAACTTTTTAGTATGTGGCAACATTTGTCACCTGAGTATTTTGGAATATACCTCCGCCTCAGTCCCATAGACTACTACTTTTCTATATCTCCATTTATTAATTTTCATCCTTAACAGGATCATCTTGGTTTAATAAAACGTGCTTCACTTGGTTTGTTTTCCTCTTATCTTCTTTCTTCTCTCTGCCAAGATGTTTTTACCATTTCCTCTTCTTTCTTCACACCATAAGAAAGTGCGCCCAGTTCAACATTGATAAAGGATACAGAGCACAAAAGATTATCATAATCTCGGATAGTCAAGCAGCTATTAAAGCACTGAGCACCTTACTATGGATACCAGGACACACTGGAATAGAAGGAAATGAAATAGCAGATGAACTAGCAAAGACTGAAATACCTTTCTGGGGGCCTGAACACTTTTGCGGAATCAGCCCCAATGTAATATTGGAAGAAATAGGTAAAGCCGAGAAAAAGAGAAGATCTGACCATCTAGTAGGGTTTACAAGAGTACAATCAAAGACTCTTCTAGGTGACTACAACCTGTTGAGATCAAATGAGTGCATAAGTGAAAGTAAAACTGCGCTAATAGTTTTAACAGGGATCCTAACGGGACATTGTCGCCTGAATGGGCACCTGAAAAAGCTCAAAATAGTGGAGGAAGAAGAATGCAGATTTTGTGGCATGGAAGAAGAAACCTCCACCCACATACTTTCCAACTGCACAGCACTTCAGAATCCTAGAGCACAGCACCTGAGAGATTACTGGATAGAAGAGGAACATTTATCTAAGTTGAAGCCTGCAGACATCCTAAAATTCCTCCGGGAAATAGGACTAAAGGAGCTGCTAGTTTCTGAGACTCACCTCAGAAACTAAGTAGAAGTAAGGGGGCACAATAGATCTTTTAGGTCTCAGTGAATTTCACCCCATAATACATACATTCTTCACTCTTTCTAAAATCTTTTTTTATTCATTTTTGGTTAGTTTTATACTTTTATACTAATTTAGAATACAACTACAACATGATAAGTGGTGTCAAGAAGATATATAACTTCCATGGGACTGGAGTGCTAATTGTCTGTTAATAAAAAATGTTTGACGTTGTGCATTGGAACAAGCATTTGGATTGCGGAACATTTGTCCTGTCATTTTATCCTTTTTTTTAATTGACGACCCTCATGTGATCTGATCTAGAAATTAGGATGTCCAGCAAGTTTCCAGTCTATAATACCTTCTTTTGCTGCTGTACTATAAGATATAAAGGAGATAGGACTAATAGTTATTCTACTTTTGATACTTCATTTTGGCAATTTGACGAGTAATAATATATCTAAATACTATTAACATTTCAATAACAATTATTAGATAATAATTTATAATGCTGAATTGAAACAAAATAACTTGTGTATAAAAGTATTGACATTTGCGACTCATACTTATCTTATCTCATATTATTATAATGACCAAAGGGGTCAATAATTAAATTAGTAGTTTCGGAACAGCCGAATTAACTGCTTCGTAATACCAGTTGGGGAAATTTCCACATAATACACAGATAAAATGTCAGATTTAGTTAGTGTTTTGGATTTTGAGGAATATGCCTTTAAGACTTTGCCGAAAAATGCTTTAGATTATTATAGAAGTGGAGCAGGAAAACAACAAACGTTGGCGGAAAATAGAAAAGCGTTTTACAAGTAAGTCGAGTGGAAATTTGTTGTGTTATTTTGATTAATGATAATAAATTTATTTTGATTTCGTCAGTCATAAAATGGTAGACATGTTTTCAAATTGCTACAGACTATTCCAAATAAATATATTTTTTAATAAAATAAAATGTGTGAAGAGTTGTCGTGATATGCCACTGACCCTGTATCTGTAGATTAGGGAGGGTGAGTGTAGGCTCACAGCACTTTGGCCACATGTGGCTCATTGTACATCCTCCCGAGGAGTTGTCCTTCTATGCCATCGTCCATCCTGTCCTTCCCAGGAAGTTGGACAGGTCACTAGAACATCTCCTTTATATCAGCAGGTGTAGGCCAAGACTCACCGAACACACACTCTCTTATTGACGATAACTCCGGACACTCGCATGAGTCATGTCTGACAGTTTCATCTTCTTGCCCAAGTAGCAATTTAAATTCTATAAGGTTTGTATAAACAGCTACAAGATATATCTTATAGGATACTAAAATTCTTCTAACGGTCTACAAAACAATTAAATGATCCTTATACAACTAAAAAGGGCCCATTTTTATACAACTGTTTGGTTGTATAATAGTTCTATTAAAAGTTTATACAACTCTTATATGACTGTTTAATACACATTTATACAACTCTTAATCGACTGTTTTATAATCATTTATACAGCTACTATAAAATGATTTAACAGTGTGTCATGTAGTCACATCTATAAAATGGGATTGAAGCGGTACTATGAAGGTCTTACAAAATGGTTGTATAATGCAATATATTTTTTTATAATGCTGTTATTTCGAGCACAATGGAAACATTTTGTCATCTAGCAGTTTTTAAGAGCATTTCATTTTTTAGTGAAGAATATCAGAACCAAATTATATTTCAATTTGAACGTGCATCATACATTCCATTTGTAAAAATGGAGACTTATCAAAACGACTTGGGCCGCTTAGGCGGACATCGATAGTAAAAATTATAATTTCATTTGGATGGTTTAATAGCACAAATTTTGATGCGCCGCAAATTTTACTGATAAATTATAGGTAAATATTTGGCAAAAAAATGAAGCGCTTCAATTCTGGTTCAGTTTCAAGTTGATACCTGAAAAAAAAAATAATAAAATAGAAAATCCTAAAATACCTTTTTTATTATTTCAATAGTTTATCACTTCATATGAATATTCTTTCACAATATAATTTTCTAAATAATGATAAAGTACATTTTTGACACATGACACATGGTTGTAATACAACAATTTTATCCCGAAGAAATGCCTTAAACAATATTTTATTGTAAAATGGAAGGGCAAACGATAACTGTTTTATAACGAAGAATATTTAGGCACTATACAACTAAAAAGTGTTTTATAATGCAATGCAATTAAAAGCTATACAATATTTATTATACAACATTATACAGCTTCAATAAGACAAGCTTAAGTAACTATTTTATAATGTTGTAGCTGTTAGTTATATAGTATATTATGGAATAGTTATACAATAGGTATAAAAGTCTTATGAAATGATATTTTTGATATTGTATAAACTTGCTTATAAGGTATTATATCATTTTGAAAGAAATGATCGTATAATGCGTTATAGCATATATTGTAAAAGTCACTATAGACAACAATTTTCATTAAAAAACAAAATTATCGCAACAAAAGGCTTAATAAAATCAAACAGTTCTTAAAACAACGCTATTCGACTGTTATACAACAATTCAGTTCTCTTAGAATTCCATTTTGCTAGTTGGGTGTCACACATCCTGCATAGAGCCCCCTAGTATGGAGGCGTTTCCTTAGTTGACAGTAGCCGGTCAGAGATCCTACTGTTAAACGTGGGTTTTTCCTGGTCATCACCAAATATTTCTTCGGAGCCAGCTTCCCAGGGTCGCCCAGGGTGATCCTGGCAAGACTGCATCCTTTGATTCCATCCCATCTCTTAAGGGATTGAGCATAGGTGTAACGTTTGGCTAGTTCCGCAATTGTCGAAGTCGTTAGGCCGTAGGTGTCACTGGGTCCTAAAATATTTAGTCCAGCCGCTTCCCTGGCTAAAGAATCGGCAATGCGATTACCTTATTTACTCCTGTCGTGCCCTTTAACCCAATTCAGGATAATATTGTTATCTGCCGAGGCGTTAGCTAAATATTGGTGGCACTCGATACTAGCCCCGATATAACACGTTGTCTGTTCAAGGCTACTATCAGTGGAGATTGTTATGCTTTTGCCAGAAATTCCTTTTCTGGTTAGTTCTTTTGTGGCAACCAGTTCTGTTTGAACCACGCTGGTATTGTTTCCCATTCCCCACTTAACCCTTAGGCTTAGTGCTCTGAAGTAAACTCCACGTCCTGAGCCACTGTCGCTAGTACACTTAAAATTTGTGAGGGTGGTGCTTTCTCTATTTTCAAAATCAACTCATTTTATTTTAATTTTGAATGTTATAGGTACAAACTTAGACCAAGATGTTTAAGAAATGTGGAAAACGTAGATTTGTCTACTGTAGTACTTGGAGAAAAAGTTTCAATGCCAGTTGGTATCGCTCCAACTGCTATGCAAAAAATGGCCCATCCATTAGGAGAATGTGCCAATGCTCGAGGTAAAATATAAATCCACATTTAAAGCTACTAAATCATATCATGCAGATCACAAATCATTAAAAACTGTATTTCACTAATTAGGTTGGGATTCAAACACATTAAATTTAAACAATTCTAAATACCTACCCACTCAGTGGCGGATTCCCTGCGGGGCCCACTTAAGGGCGGTGAAAAACCTCAAATAAGAAAACGAAATACAGAAACTTCACTAACGATCTTTATTAACAATAGTGGAATAATGTTCTTGATCTTTTCTCTAGTTTTCTTTATCATAACATATTTTCGGGGCCCCCCAAAGATTCGCGGGGTCCGGTGCTTAAGCCCCGTCTGGCCCCTCCGTTAATCCGCCACTGTACACACTAAAAGATTTTATATTTGAAACATTTTTTATTTTTTAGCTGCTCAGGCGTTGGGGACGATCTTTACACTAAGTACTCTTTCTACGAGCAGCATTGAAGAAGTTGCTCAGGCTGCACCTAATGCCATAAAATGGTATCAACTTTATATTTATAAAGACAGGTGAACTATTTCATATGAATACGGTAAAACAGTCCTTTAATATCTTATATTTCAGAAATATTACTCGTGATTTAGTTGTCAGAGCTGAAAGGACAGGATTTAAAGCATTGGTACTTACAGTTGATGCTCCTGTTTTTGGGCTTCGATTAGAAGATTTAAGGAATAAATTCAGTCTACCTTCTCACTTAAGGTATGTATTTTAAAATGAAGGGTTTATTTATAAGCTGTAAAACTAGGTCCTTGAGCTTTTAGACTATTTTAGGCTATCTCATTTTACACTTCATAAATTCTATTCCATCTTTCCATCTGTTTTTCTCCCACCGTAGATTCTTCTCCTCCATTTATATTTTCATTTCTTTTAGCTTCGTTTACATTGGCTTTTTATTTTGTACATTCCCAGGCTATTTCTTTTCTTGCTATCATTAGCAGCATCTGTATCTGTATCTGTAGAGTAGGGAGGGTGAGTGTGTAGGCTCACAGCACTTAGGCCACATGTGACATCCTCCCGAGGAGTTGTCCTCCTAGGTCATTGTCCATCCTGTCCTTCTCAGGAAGGTGGACAGGTCACTGGTAGACATCTCCTTTATATCGGCAGGTGTAGGCCAAGACTCACCGAACACACACTCTCTTATTGACGATAACTCCGGACACTCGCATAAGACATGCCTGACAGTTTCATCTTCCTGTTCACACATCCTGCATAGAGGTGTGTCCACTAGCCCCATAGTATGGAGGTGTTTACTTAGTTGACAGTGACCAGTCAGAAATCCTACTGTTAAACGTAGGTTTTTCCTGGTCATCGCCAAATATTTCTTCGTTGCCAGCTTCCGAGGGTCGCCCAGGGTGATCCTGGCAAAACTGCATCCTTTGATTCCATCCCATCTCTTAAGGGATTGAGCATGGGTGTAGCGTTTGGCTAGTTCCGCAATTGTCGAAGTCGTTAGGCCGTAGGTGTCACTGGGTCCTAGAATTTTTAGTCCAGCGGCTTCCCTAGCTAAAGAATCAGCAATGCGATTTCCTTTACTCCTGTCGTGCCCATCATCATTAGCAGCATAATTTGGGATTAAAGTTTGATTGTATCAACAGTTAAAGCCGAACTTCTCATGCAGTTTTTTGTTCCCGTCGAAGCATACTGTATGCTCAAACATGCAGATATTTTTTATTTGATGCTCTTTTACTACATTTGACTCATTCTATCACTACAATCATTATTATAAGATTCGTTATTGTACACGTTATTTTCAACCACAAAATTTTTTAAATAGCTTCAACGGCCTATTGATTGATTTACTCTCAAATAAAATTTTTAGATTGGCAAATTTTCAAGGTCCTAAATCTGGTATGAATCGAGGAAAAGAACAAGAATCTGGATTGAACAACTACGTGAATAATCTCTTTGATTCTTCTATTAACTGGGAAGATCTTAAATGGTTGAAAAGTATTACTAACCTTCCAATCGTACTTAAAGGGATACTAACCGCAGAAGATGCGCTACTAGCAGTCGAAGCTGGCGTAGCTGCTGTTCAAGTATCAAATCATGGTGCTAGACAAATTGATGGATCAGTCTCATCAGTAAAAACTTTTTTCAATTCTATTTTATAACAAACATTGCTTAAATGTTCAACAATATTGCAATAACATTTTGTTTTAGATAGATGCTTTGCCAGAAATTGTTAAAGCAGTAGGAGACAAAGTAGAAGTGTATATGGATGGTGGAGTCACTGATGGAGTAGATATTTTAAAGGCAATAACTCTTGGAGCTAAAATGGTTTTCATAGGACGACCTGCTCTTTGGGGCTTAACCCACAGTGGACAAGCTGGCGTTGAAAAAGTTCTTAGCATTCTTAAAAATGAGCTGTCAGTCAGCATGGCTATTTCAGGTAACTTTAATTATACTTATAACCTCTGTAACCTATAAAACCTTCAAGCCATTATTTGGTACAGGGTAATACCATCTTTATCCAAAGTTTTATCTTAGTTATTTGAAATGTGAAATTCATCACAACATATCATGACCTAAAATGTCTTGTTTTGATTATTTCTTAACATAGATACTATTTTTATTTTTAGGTTTCTCCAAAATAAATGAAATAGATAGAAATTTGGTGGTACATGAAAGTTTTTATTCCAAACTATGAGGAAAACTTTTGAAAGCAATTAAAAAACTGACTCGATTATAACTGATATTTATTGAATATATTTATAATACATACTTTTGAATTAATTTTTGATTTTTCATTTTCTCCCTCTTTCATTTTCAATAAAATTAGTACCTAAGGAACATATAAAAATGATTTTTATGATTAGCTCTTCAACTTTATTTTAAAAAGCTGCCTGTATACAACTGGTTGATGATATTTATCAAAGCTTGTTATTTAAGGCTGTAATATTAGCCAATTGTGATTTCTCTGTTACTTAAGCCTAAGTTAATATTTCCTCACTTACCGTGGTCTACCTTTTCCATGAGTTAGCCACCCTAGAAGACCACTGGGTGTGAAAATGTTTACCCTCATCATATCCAACGAAAATAAAAATAATTAGCGTTGTTCACTGCTAATTTAAATTAAAATTAATAAACAAATGAAAATTATTAAGTTTTTGTTTACTTATCTTTCTTTGAATTGCCTACACTCAACTTATTTTCTTCTCACTCTCTTTGGCACATTTTAGTTTACTTAAGAACTTAAACGCCAATCAACATACAATAATGATAAATCAACACTCATCTCTATGTACCATCAACAACTTTAGGATTGAAAATATTATAAATAAATAATAAATATATTAATTTAATAAATATTTGTACGTTTTTGAATAAAAAACAACAATTCTACAAAAATAGTCAACTTAAAAATAAGAATTTCATCCGAATAAATTACATATTAAGTATAAATTGTACATTGTTAAATGTTAATGTATTGAGATCTACCAATTTCATATGAAATTTTAACCCTCCAATACCAAATATCACAGTAACAATGAAGTTAACTAAATGTCTGCCACATAAAATAAGAGCTTTTAACTAAATACTTGTATGACTCTTTCAACTTGATAAACACTTTACAAAGATTGTTTCAATCGGTCAGAGATAGCATTCAAAAAATCTTGTGTTAGTAAATATGTATCCTCTTTAACATCCGTAGTTTTATGAACACAAATAGCTAAGTCTTTCGTCATTTTACCACTTTCAATTGTATCTAAACAAGCCTTTTCCAACGTTCCTGCAAATCGCATCAAATCTTTGTTGTCATCCAATTTACCTCGGTGATTTAATCCACGTGTCCATGCAAAAATTGATGCCACTGGATTTGTTGAAGTTTTCTTTCCCTGTTGGTGCAATCTACAAAAAAATTATACTTGAATATCAATATTCCAGATTTCCATATTATGTTTAATTATGGATCGGAAAAAGAATACACCAACTTTGTGAAATGGGGTGGATAAATTTAAGTGAATATATGGATTCCTTTTAGAACACTGTGGAGTTGAAGATAAATGAAAATGCTGAACTAGCTATAAAAGTTACATAAGCTTCAGGCGCAAGACTGGTTATAACAATATATTGAAGTAGCGCTCTAAGTAACCGCATTATGCATCAAAACTACAAAATTAAGTAAATATTTTGAACGTATCCACAAGAAACGACTAACTACACTTCGGACTATACGTGTGACGATAAAGTAAACAGGAGTGAAACTGGCACAATACATTTTTGTTGCAACTAAAAGGGAAATTGCATTATTTTCAAACTGTTTAGGTGTGGTGAGCAGATGTTTTCCCATTGATCAATTAAAATCCTGTTTTGCAATGTTTGTAACGATCGATTATTATGTATTTAACTTTGCGTTTCGCATTAAACAAATCATTTTAATTATTTTTCTACGTCTGTCGGTCAACCGAAATGATATTGCATTTTACTCATAAAATTCATATTATAGTTCGTCGGTCCTATGTGCATTGAAATCGTTCCTTATCTTCTAGTGTATAAGAACAAAAAAAAGACCCAAATTTCAAATAGTTTGATTTTTATCACCCTGTAAGTATTCACTCAACACCCTATCTGTAGTATGGAAACAGAAAAATTTTAAATTAAAGGTGTTGGCGTCATCCTTTTTTTTAAATTCAATGAATACTCTGCTAAATATCATAGTGGATTTTTTTGGGTTGTCCACTTTGCATAATTATTATTTAAACTTCAATTTTTTTACTAGCTAGTTCTAATTTATCGCCTCCTGCCAATATAATTATTTGTTTAACCGTTTTTTCCTTGTTTAGATGAAAATTGTCCATAAGTTCCTGCTCTAACTATTTCTCCACATTAACAAACGAAATTTCTATCACAAATAGTTGCCAGGACAAGTTTTCTTCCAAAATCTGTTTAAAATTTTATCTAACTAGAGTATTTTTTAAATAAAACACATTTAGTAAAAAAATATCTGTGTATATTTCACTGTTACAACTTACAAATTCTTACATAATAATATATTTAAATTATCACTAAGTGTGACGGATGAAAATAAACAATGGAAAAAGTTTCCTAAAATAACTAGGGGCTTCCATTGAAGTGAAAAAAGGAAATAAAATGTGATAAAACTGGACCCATTAAAAAGGATATCCCAGTTAATAGTTCATTAGATTTTCAAAAACATAATACTTATGAAAACTATGAAATAATACTTATTATCAGTCACAAAACGGATAATTTCAATAAGTCCGATACATATTGCTGTATTTCTAGGATATCCTTAATTAAAATTTGTTTAAAATATCACACTGTCTTCTTCAACTGTTCAGCAATGGCATCTAAGAAGTCTTGGGTGCTTAAGTACATTCCTTCTTTGACATTCGGTAATCCGTGAATGGAAGCTGCCAGATCTTTGGTCATTTTTCCACTCTCTACGGTATCTACACACGCTTGTTCCAATTGGTGTCCGAATTTTATAAGATCGTTGTTACTATCTAACTGTCCACGATGGATCAAACCACGCGTCCATGCGAATATGGAAGCAATAGGGTTCGTTGAAGTTTGTTGACCCTTTTGGTGTTGTCTGAAATTAAATTAAGACACTCACGATACAAAAAAAAATTACAAAAATTGTCGATACACATCACAAATAACTTGTTTAAATCTAATTCATCCATTTCACTATGAAATTATAGTTTGATAAAGGTTTACAAAAAAACACAAATGTTTGCAACTTGGCTTGGTATATTACTATCATCAGGCTGGTATGATGTACTCTTAACTGGAAGTATTTTATGGAAGAAATTATGAATTGAGTGGTTTGGAAATATTGAGTAAGAATAGTGTTATAAAATTGAGATAAAAAGATAAATCTGGTAAGCAGCTAAGTAATATTAACATTTAAGTAGTTTCAATTATCTGGTTTCCAGTATAGGAAAGTATGTAGGTTCTTGATCTAAGTAATAGTAATAATTTCAAGTGACATTGAAGTTATGGTTTATAGAAAAACTATATTCTTTCAATTTGAATCTGGATCAGAAAGAAAATATGAGAAGAAACAGTAAAAGAGGGCTGGAGATACGAAAATTATGAAAAATGCAAAGTGTGAATATAAGCAATGAAAATATTAGGAAGTAAAGATTTTCTTACCTGTAATGTCTCGTAACAGTACCATGAGCGGCTTCGGATTCAATAGTTTTGCCATCCGGACACATCAATACCGATGTCATCATGCCTAAAGATCCGAAACCTTGGGCAACAATGTCCGATTGTACATCTCCATCGTAGTTTTTACATGACCAAACAAATCCCCCTGAAGATTTAATAGCTTGAGCTACCATATCGTCGATTAAACGATGTTCGTACCATATTTTCTTAGCTTCGAATTCGGCTTTGTATGTCCTGAAATAAGAAATAGATCATTTTTAACTATATTTTATCATATTTAGACTTTCACTTACTTTTCATAAATTTCCTGGAAGATATCCTTGAATCTACCGTCGTATTTTTTCAAAATTGTATTTTTTGTCGATAAATACATTGGATATTCTTTTTGTAAGGCTAATTGAAATGATGAATGTGCGAAATCACGGATACTTTCGTCTGTGTTGTACATGCCTAATGCAATACCTGGACTTTTGAACTTGAAAACTTTATATTTCTTTTGTTCGCCATCATCAGCAGTGTAAACTAACTCTACCTATAAAAATATGAAACTGATTGGTAAAATAATGATAATAATTAAATATAAGAAGCGAAGGTCCAAGTGCGCGATATTTTTTACTATTGATATTGATATTTTTTTTGGGGGGAATAAAACCACAACGTTTTTTATACTTTCTATATACCTTTCTTTGAAAAAGTAACAGATTTATTAATTTCAATGGCTCTTATATGAAAATATCCACTGGTTACCCCATGGACAAAATTATTTCTCTTATGAAAGTAACAATCTAAAAATAATTTAATCTCCCAAAAAA
>CAJUYI010000902.1:8342-22066 GCA_910591695.1 Galerucella pusilla | reverse complement strand
AACGTAAAAGGTTTTTTTAATTTATTGAATTAGCTTCTGTTTTGTGTATATTAGAAACATTCTACGTAAGTACCCAGGAAGTTTTATCTCAAAAAACGATTATTTCTTATAACTCCGTTGTTGGCGCAAAGTTCTGTTTACTTTACTATTGTTGTTTAACCATGATATTCACAGTCCCAAAAATAGTATCATAAAACTCGACCCAAAAAGTTATCAAATAATTTATTTTTGGCTAAAATACATGTCCTCAAAAGCAATACGAACACGTATGCAGTCGAAACTACAGCAATGACAAGAAGTGACAAAAGAAAGATTATTAGGAAAATCTATGGGCCAAAGAAATTTAAGTAGAGGCAGTATGAAATATTGACAAATCTATGTAAGGAGAATGACAGAGTTGATACCAGACGCAAAGAGATCAAAAGCTAGATGGATGGACCAAATAAAGAGATTCCTAGAAAAAATGGAAATTGAAAACTGGAGCAAAAACATCCAGGACAAGAAGGATTGGATGAAAATTGTGGAAAAGGCGAAGAAACATATCAAATGCAAAGCAAGCAAGAAATCAAAGTGAAAACGTAAAAAAGAGGATATGGGTGAAAGATTGGATCCATTGCAGGGCCGCACAGGGTGCCTCTAATAACCTCATTCCCGAAGATTAGAAAATCCTAACAATTTCAGAAATTTGTTAAGAATGAATGTAAACCAATTTGACGAATTGTTGTCAAAAATTGAACACAGAATTAAAAAACAAGACACGAGAAGCTCTCTCGCTCCGTATTAAGCTGGAAATAACTTTACGATATCTAGCATCAGGATATTCATTTAAAAGTCTACAATATCTTTACAGAGTGCCAAATTGTACAATTTCATGTTTCCTCATAGAGATATGTGAAGCAATTTATGAAGAGCTGCAGGAATATATTAAATTTTACGGATTTTTCTTCCGACCATCTGCTCGGCGACATGTTTACTTTACTCTGCAATTGAATTACTGAATTGAATCAAAAAGTTAAACATGGTTTAACTCAATCGACTTCATTTAAATTGATCATCTCAAATGAAAATAAGCGGTTTACTCGTTCAACTCGCATTCAAGTGACTTGAATTCAACTGACTTGATCAACTCAGTTGAATAATGTAAACCCACCGACAAATATTGGCACTTGCTTTTCTGGAAAGAAGGTAAATCTTGCATAAACATATGCCTCACCATACCAAATTGACTGTTGAAACAGAGTCAAGTGGATATGGATACTTCAGAATATCTTGTAATGCGTATATTGGTTTCCTCAGAATGAATACTTCTATAATTACTCGTATTACATTAAAAGCAAATGCAAATAAGTTATTGAATATATTATCTTACATAATAAATATTTAAAATGAGATTATACTAAATTAGTAGGTATTAGTATTGTTCTAATTTTCAACTTTTTATATTCAAGGTGGAAGTGATAATAATAATAAGTGATAATAAGGTACTTATTGCCAATTCAACAAGAGTCTACGCAGAAATTAATTAAAATACTGGACTTCTAGAAAGTGAGGGTTGCGTTTCCAGTGGATTGTTTTTCTAACAAGCTCAAAAAATCTTATTAGCATATTTTTTCTTTCCACGCTCCTTTTCTCCGAAGTGTCTAGAACTGTTAATTCTTTTTGCAGAATGGAAGGCAATTATACAAAAAACTGGTCATTAATAAATTATTTTGACATTTGAAAATAAGTTCATCAACACTTGAGGTCAAGGTTTGCCAACATTTAAAAACGCCGCTGGTTTGAGATATTCTAGAATATTCAAATTTATAATTCCAAATAAATATTTATTACAATTTTTTCACACTTACCTACCTAGACTTTGCTAAAAGAGTTGTTAAAATTTTGAAGCTGTTTAGTTAATTCAAAGTTCTTGTACTTAGATTATTAAAAATCACACTCTTTAAATGTGTTATCCTCTTGTAGAACTATAACAAACGTTCTAAAAGCAAACGCGATGATATTTCCGTTGGTTCATTGCGATATAATATCTATTTATCATTATCCACTTTATAAATTTCAGTGTTCAATGAGAAAGCCTCTTAAAAGTTTTCCCATTTGCATATTTTCCACTTTAGGTGGCTTTTTGTTGAACCAGAGTAAGGTTCAAGGTTATGGAAAGTACTTATACTTCTATCTTGCCAATGCTATGATTACAGTAAGACATATTAGCTGTTTTTCCAATAAAAATCCAGAATTAGCCTGTATTCTTGAAAAATAAGTGACTTCCTAATGTGAAATTTTATATTTTCAGGCAAATGAGGACAGCATAAAAACCTACGATGACAAAAGCCATACTCAGTCTGCATAATTCCAGAAAACAAGTTAATAGTGTTACGTATATTCTCACAAAATGGCAGAAATTTCCAAGATGTAGGATATACGTAAACCATGCGGAAAATACCGGAAATCGTCACTTTTCCACGGGAAAAAAATTAAATAAAGAAGTACCAGCAGCTGAAGTACCAGGCATACCTTACAATAAACTCACCATTGGCGTTCCAAAGGAAATATGGAAAAACGAAAAAAGGTAAGACATATTTTTTAAATATTGTTATGGGTGAATTGATTTTATTTTTTTAGAGTTTCAGTAACTCCCGCTGTTGCTGAAGCTTTGGTTAAGAAGGGCTTCAAAATAAATATCGAAGAAGATGCTGGTGTATTTTCA
Organism: Galerucella pusilla; assembly: GCA_910591695.1. Taxonomy (NCBI): domain Eukaryota; kingdom Metazoa; phylum Arthropoda; class Insecta; order Coleoptera; family Chrysomelidae; genus Galerucella; species Galerucella pusilla. The sequence goes on along the minus strand of CAJUYI010000902.1, from coordinate 19,362 downwards.
AAGTTTAGAAATTCGGACTATGAAAGTGCCGGTGCTTCTATAGTTGATAACCAAAAAGTGTTTTCCACAGGTTAGAAAAGAATTATTCATTATTTTATAACTAGTCTAAATTAATTCCGCTTATATATTTTAGATATTGTTTTGAAAGTCAGACAACCTCTTGAACAAGAAGTGAAGAAATTTCAAGAAAATTCTAACCTTATTTCGTTCCTTTATCCTGGTATAAATAAAGACTTGATACAACATCTTTCGCAAAGAAATATTAATGCTTTTGGTAAGTTTTTGAATGCTACTCGAAATTTTAAAAAGTACTTATTTTTTTGTCAATTTTAGCTATGGACTGTATTCCAAGGATAACCAGAGCTCAAGTATTTGATGCTCTTAGTTCTATGGCAAATATTTCAGGGTACAGAGCAGTTGTTGAAGCCGCAAATCATTTTCCACGCTTTTTCTCAGGTAAACCAAATTTAGATACATAAAACAAGCATTATTAAGAATGAGTTTTTGAAACAAATAAGTCTTAGACCAGTTATTTTAATAAATTTACGAAAACCAAAAATTCTGTAGGTCTATATCGTTAGGGAATTCAGATTTGATAGGAAAATAAGGTAAAAAGGATTTATCAAATGGAAGAGCTGAACAAAAAATTTAGTCAAAGACTAAGGATTTTATTTCAATGAAATTTTTAGGTCAAATAACTGCTGCTGGTAAAGTCCCTCCAGCCAAAATTTTAATCATCGGTGGTGGTGTAGCAGGTTTAGCAGCCATAGGGCAAGCCAAAAGCATGGGTGCCATAGTTCGAGCTTTTGATACAAGGGCTGCTGTAAAAGAACAAGTGGAATCGTTGGGTGCGGAGTTTTTAACAGTGAATATTCAGGTATGTTCTTTTTTATTTTCATTCCTTATATCCATAATTTTTTATTTATTATTCAAGGAAGAAGGTGGCACTGCTGGTGGCTATAGTAAAGAAATGTCACAAGCATTTATAGATGCTGAACATGCTTTATTCGCTAAACAATGTAAGGAAGTTGATATTATAATTTCTACAGCTTTGATACCTGGAAAAAAGGCACCTTTGCTAGTACTAAAGGTAAAAATAAAAAAACAATATTAAATACATCCATTATATACTTTTTTTATTTCAGAAACATATAGAATCAATGAAACCAGGAAGTGTTGTAGTAGATTTAGCCGCAGAATCCGGGGGTAATATCGAAACCACAAAGCCTGGTGAAATATACACATATAACGACGTTGTACACGTTGGAATAACCGACTTTCCCAGTATGCTTCCCACGCAAAGCTCTACACTGTATGCCAACAATATTTCAAAGTTTCTACTTTCAATGGGTAAATTATACAGTGTTAATGTATTCGACCAACAACGCTCTCAGACGCTCAGAGAGCTCACGTTATTTAATAAATTTTGATGTAGGAATATTAATCACTAAAGGGTGTTAAAAAGTTCTCTGGGATAGAGTGTTGTCGGTCGAATAAAGAAAGTAACACCCTGTAATTGCTGTAAATATACGTGTAAATCGATATCAACGCAACTGTTATTTCAGGCGAACAAAATCACTTTAATATAAATCTGGACGATGAAGTTGTTCGCGGAAGTATAATTTTAAATAAAGGGACACTCATGTGGCCTCCTCCACCACCCAAAACAAATCTATCAGCTGCTGCTCCTGCAAAAAAAGAACTGGAAGTTCTCCAAGCCATTCCCAAAGAAATTTCTCCGTTCAGAAGCGATTTAAACAAATCTTTATTCCTTACCACTGGTAAGAATTAAAATTATAGTAATACATTTTGGTGTTTAAAAAATTATTTGTAGGTGTTGGATCGCTCTTGGGATTAGGTATGGCTTCGCCGAATCCAGAATTCACGTCTATGCTGACAGTATTAGGCCTCTCAGGAATCGTGGGCTATCATACAGTGTGGGGAGTTACTCCTGCTCTTCACTCTCCTTTAATGTCTGTTACGAACGCCATTTCGGGTATAACAGCTGTTGGGGGATTACTCTTGATGAATGGTGGACTCTATCCCACGAATTCTGTAGAGGTATACTTTTATTATAATTTGATTCAAAATAATATGATAAAATATAAATTTTATCATGCTTTGCAGACTTAACTATAATAGACAGTGTTTGGTTCTTGGTACATATACATTATAAATATTTTTCATTTTACAGACCCTAGCAGCAGCTGCAGCATTTGTATCGTTCATTAACGTATTTGGAGGATTTTTAGTTACTAAAAGAATGTTAGACATGTTTAAAAGGTGAGTTATTAGATTTGCTATTATACCAAATGTAATTAAAACAAAATTTAATACTGCAGAGTATAAATTGAAATCGTCACAACAACAAATGGTGAGTAAATTTTTAGTATTCATACTAAAAATCATTTGAACTAGTGTAATATATTTTCAAATGTATTTAATATATTCTATAAATTGATTAAAAATGTTTCAGACCTGGAGATCCGAAAGAATATAACTCCCTGTATGCAATCCCGGCGATTGGTTTCACCGGAGCGTATGGTTGGGCCACCATGAACGGTTTAGCCGAAGTTCATCAAGCTGCATATCTAGCAGCTTCTTTATGTTGTGTTGGTGCCTTAGCTGGACTAAGCTCGCAGACAACATCAAGATTGGGAAATAATTTAGGAATAGTAAGTAGATTCTGTTATTCTACAGTGCGTAGTAGAAATGAAGTTTAAAGGGGTTGTTTCCTATCGTTTTTAACATTGCCACACAATAAAAATGAGAGTAAAGCACTAAGCACTCCTGTGCTAAGAAAAAATTATATCTTATAAGTTAAGCCTATTAAATTACCACGTTTGTTCTTCAGTTAGGTGTTGCCGGTGGGATAGCAGCTACTTTGGGTCAAATTGCTCCAAACCACGAAGTATTAGCTCAGATGGCCGCGTGCGTTTTAGCAGGAGGTGGTATTGGTACTGTCATAGCCAAAAGAATTCAAATCACGGATTTACCCCAACTTGTGGCAGGATTCCATAGGTACTGATATACTTATGCTATTTTCCAGTGTCTTTATTTATATATTCAAAGTTTATAGACTTTATGATATAAATTTAAATCTAATTCGTAACTCCCTCTATATGTTTTTATTTTCAGTTTGGTAGGATTGGCTGCAGTATTAACTTGTGTAGCTACTTTCCTTCACGATTTTCCTACTTTTGCTACTGACCCAGCAGCTAACGTTGTCAAAACAGCTTTATTCTTAGGAACATACATTGGAGGTGTAACCTTCAGGTAAAACAAATAATATACATTAAAACGATAATATTATAACTTATTTATTGTTTTTAGTGGATCCCTTGTAGCTTACGGAAAACTCCAAGGTGTTTTAAAATCAAACCCTTTGCTGCTTCCTGGTAGGCATGCATTAAACAGTAGCCTTTTATTGGCTAATATTGCCGCTGGTGGATATCTATTTTATGACCCTACGTTAGCAGGTGGTTTGGGAGCTCTAGGAACTACTGCTGCTCTTTCTTCTGCCATGGGTCTAACATTAACGTGTGCAATTGGAGGTAAAATACTTTAAACATTACTAAACTATATTTTTTTAACTCATACATTTATAGGTGCTGACATGCCTGTAGTAATTACTGTATTAAATAGCTACTCAGGATGGGCTTTGTGCGCCGAAGGATTTATGCTTAATAATAATTTAATGACAATTGTTGGAGCTCTAATTGGATCATCTGGTGCTATCTTGTCATATATTATGTGCAAAGTAAGTAACTGATCTTAAAAGTATAGTAATATGCTACCAGTTTTATCAACATTTTCATTAAATCTGATTTTCTTACATCCTTACAATTTACAAATAGTTTCTCATTCATTAATAAACTTGTTATAATTTAAGGCAATGAACAGATCTCTTCCAAATGTAATTCTTGGTGGTTATGGTACCTCAAGTACAGGAACTGGTAAACCAATGGAAATCACGGGAACCCATACAGAAATCAACATAGATGGTGCCGTTGAAGCTATTAAGAATGCTAGAAATATAATCATAGTACCCGGTTACGGACTTTGCGTTGCAAAAGCTCAGTATCCAATTGCAGAGATGGTTGCTAAACTTAAAGCTGCTGGAAAGCATGTTAGATTTGCCATCCATCCCGTTGCTGGTAAGTTAAATAAACAAACTATTATTGTATAAGATGATTTCTGTTTTTTATTTGGTATATTTCTTATAGGAAGGATGCCTGGACAGCTTAATGTTCTTTTGGCAGAAGCAGGTGTTCCTTACGATGATGTATTAGAAATGGAAGAAATTAATGATGATTTTCCTGAAACAGACTTAGTGCTAGTCATTGGTGCAAATGATACAGTCAACAGTGCAGCTCTGGAAGATCCTAACTCTCCAATTGCCGGTATGCCTGTACTTAACGTATGGAAATCAGAACAAGTTATTGTCATGAAAAGGTCACTAGGTGTCGGTAAGTAAATATCGTTTTTAAATGTTGTATCCCAGATATGTATGTGTTTAAATTCATCTGAAAGGTTTTGACAAAACGTTAATTTTTAATTCTAGGTTATGCAGCTGTGGACAATCCAATTTTCTACAAACCCAATACTTCTATGCTGCTCGGTGATGCTAAGAAAACATGTGATCAGTTATTAGCCAAAGTTTCTGTGGAATAGTTTATATTTTTTAAATATTAAGTTTTTATTTTTGTAAATATATATTTTTTTAATGATATCCACGTTGAATACAGAGCGAACAAAGTTATAGTTTTAATTAAAAATTATTGTTGATATTATTTCATACAAAATTTACTTTGTTTCCTCTGTATTTTTAATTGTATAAATGTGTCTTGTGGACTTTTAGAGATTATTGAAGAAGACTTGATAGTATTGTATAATTTTAAACTTTTATATAAAATTTCCATATGTATAATATCTATGTTAAAAATTCTAAATTTGATTATCCTATAAGATTAGATTTTATAAACATAGTTAAATGGACGCCTACTTGAAACTGATTTTTGGAAAGGTTTGGAATAAGTGCTAATCTTTTTTCAGTTTCCAAATGATTTTCTTGTTTAGCTTATAGAATAGTTAATTCCTACTTCAACCAGCTGTTAGTTTTTATTTTAATACGTATACCTAATAAAAACAAATAGAAAAAAATATATTTTTGTTTATTTAATTTTTACGACTCCCAGCACTATGGCTCTCGATATTTTAATTATGGACATAAAACTAGGGGGTAACGGAAATATGTATACATATACACTATAGATCTCTAAAAAGCATTTGATTCACTACCAAGCAAAATAATATGGGAAACTCTAGCAAGAAGAGGATTACGACATGAGAATCAGCTCTAATAATACAGAGGTAATGACAGTATCCGGGAAACACGAAGATACACAAATCAGCATTGATGGATAACCAATAATAGAATACAAGCCACATCTATGGCCCTTTAAAAAAGTAGAGTTACTGGCAGAATTCAACAGATCTGCTTGACTGCTCCATGCTTTTACAGTTCTTTTGCCAGATTTGATATATAATAGACAATTACCTTGTCTTAAATACTTTAAACAAAAACGTCATTGTCATTTTAGTATTTTGACAGATATGACTCAATATATTTTTTTCAAATTTGATCCATAAAAATTCAATTATTCATGCTTAACGAGCTTTACGATAAATCTTTCAGGTGAGTTCTGACTCTGAGTTTTGATGTTAAGAAAAGCTCCAATGGAGGATTAAGAATAAATATTACTGTGAATTATGGCTTGGTGGATTAAGTTAGTTAAAGCCCCTGCAATCAGGCTTGTAAAAATAGCCGCCCAATATAATTTTTCCACTACTAGAATATTACTAGAAGCTCCTAAAAACGTTAAGAATTCAGCACTTCCCTCAAAGCCAGCTCGTGGAATTCCTTACAATGAATTGACAATTGGAATACCTAAGGAAATTACCAAAGGCCAAAAAAGGTAACGATATTCGGATTAGTAAGCAAGTTGTTCGCAGTTGGATATCACAAAATTAATGTTTGGATCAAACAATTTATTCTGATATCTATTTTAGAGTAGCCATTATTCCATCTGTAGCTCAAATGTTAGTAAAAAAAGGTTTTAAAGTGAATGTAGAGACCAATGCTGGTGTTTTGGCACATTTTTTAAACGAAGATTATGAAAAAGCCGGAGCGAAAGTAACAGATGTTGATACTGTTTTCAAATCAGGTGAGAAATGGTAATATAATATGTAGATAACTTATAGATGGGCATCTGACTCGTGGCGCTTCATGTGGCGAATTAATTGTACGGATGGTGTCACAATGAGTGCCTCTGAGCAGTAGCTCTAACCAGTTCGGATAGTTCGAAACCGTTCAATACGAACTAAGGAGTAATTCACAAAAATAAATGTTGGTGTAGTGAAAACAGTTGACCATTTGATCCATGAACATTTTTCTGTTGTATGATATTTTTAACATCCTTACTCAAAACTTTAATATATTTTAATAGCATAAATTATAGATGTTTTAGTATATTTTAATGACTGTTTCAGATATTATTTTGAAAGTGAAAGCTCCACTGCTTGAGGAAGTTGATAAATTTAATCCAGAAACCATCCTTATTTCTTTCATCTTCCCTGGTTTGAATCCAAAACTTGTTGAAAAATTGGCTGCCAAAAAACTCACTGTATTCGGTAATATTTAACATGCAATTTAATTTATTTTTCATATCAGATTTCATATTCGCAAAATTCAAAATCCAATCCAAAAAAGTAGTAACAATACTTTTGGTTATAAATAAATAAATCGGAAATAACCATACTATATATAGATACTTTTTTATAAAAATACGGTGTGGGTCAATATATTAGCAATATACAGATAACGTAATTTCTTATGGAACCTTCCTGGATTACACAAGTACGACAAGGAAAATATGAGAAAAACAGCTTGAAAGAGAGAAAGTATAACTGTTTGCGCGCATCGGAGGCGTGCACTCAGGTCTAGGGGATGGCCGAATGTTGATTGTCCTTTACAGAGAGAAAGAGAATTCACTAGTAGGTGGTGATCAGAACTTGAAAGAGAGATAAAGTGTAACTGTGCGCGCGCATCGGAGGCGTGTACCCAGGTCTAGGGGATGGCCGAATGTTTATTGTCCGTTCTGAATACCACCTACTAGTGAATTCTCTTTCTCTCTGTAAAGGACAATTAACATTCGGCCATCCCCTAGACCTGGGTACACGCCTTCGATACGCGCGTACAGTTATACTTTCTCTCTCTTTCAAGCTGTTTTTCTCATATTTTCCTTGTCGTACTTGTGTAATCCAGGAAGGTTCCATAAGAAATTACGTTATGTGTATATTCCAATAAGTCCGACCACTCTCTCGACGACGCGAAAATCCCCCTCCTGCCGACACCCACCGTCTCACCGGCAAAACCCACATCTGATGTGGGATTTATTTATTTTTCAGCTCTGTTTGACTTACACGGTGGTGTAGCAGAGCATTGTGTCGGGTGCGCCAGAGAAAGTGATCTTGAATTTTAATTTGTGCGAACGTTATCTGCACTGTGTTTTTGATTGTGTGCGATGCCTTCTTATGGAAATTATTGTTGCGTGGATTCGTGTAGAAACAATACTGCAATTCATAAACAATTATCATTTTTTCGTCTTCCTAAGGATCCTTGTTTACGACGGCCAAGAAAAAAAATGGTCAGCCAATATTGGACATAAAAAGGGAAGACTATCAGGATTTGTCCACAGAAGAAGGAAATGCCCTGGTTTATGTGGGTGGATATTTTTTGCAAAAGTGTTTTGTTAAACACAAATGCGATATTTGCCTAAACTTTTGCAATAAGGAGGATTGTGACCAATCCACATCATTCTGCGAAAAAAAGTCTATGAAGGTAGTAAGCAGGGACGGTTTGGAGGATTGACAGTTCCTACAAAAATTTTCAGTGAATATCTGATTTCTTTAGAAAATATATTCACTGAAAATTTCAATGATTTATGTGTGCAGGATGATGTAGGAATAGGAATGAACTTGAAGACCAAGTTGTCTACTATCGCATTTTCGCATCCTTGCCCAAACTTCCCATGGGAATACCTGCTGTCCTTATATACAAGGGTGCGAATCTATTATATACTGAAATTTGCAAATTCCTTACTAAGGACCTTTAGAAAGAATAAAGAACATCCTAAATTGAAAATCTTGAAAAATTTATAACTATTATTTATTTATTAATTTTTAAGAATGTACATAATACTTATTTGTTTGTTGATATTTCATTATTTTTATTTATTTATTCAATACAACGCTAGAGAGTACACTCCAAATGGACTTGACCTAAATAATTGTTCATTTGTATTCGTTTTGTTCCAAGTAGATGTTAAACTGTGTTATTTCTTTTATAATGATTATATCAACACAAATGTTCATTCGTTGATCATTCTCTATTAGTTATTAAGTATTATCAGATATACGCTCGGATTTACGTTATTGAAGTCTATGTTTATGATTTTTTTCATTCCATTCCTCGGTTAACACAAAATTTCTAAAAAGTTACTTAGCAATAATATAATTTATATAAATTGCCAATATTTTTCAAAACAAGAATATAGTCAACATATTTTCTAATTGCACCCGGTAAATTCCTTCACAAATGAATTCACCGTCCGTCACCTCGTATACTACCAAATGACTAGCAAAAACAGGTGTCGCACATGATTTACGACTCTCCGCAAAAAATGCCGGCGTTTTCCGACGATCAAAGGAGTGACCGGACTTATTGGAATATATAGACTTTGATATTAGGAGACAATACACTGGAGGCAAAGCACTGACTTTAGATACTCTGCTAAGAACAAAAGTAGTTCATCTGTCCAGAAATGACAAAAGTATAATCGCGTTATTAGACTCCGTTTCACGTAAGAAGAACCCACTTGAAGTTGCGTCGTATGCACGAACTGATTTTTTTCTATCGTCATAAATTGAAATATTTTTAGGAATGGATTGTATTCCCAGAATATCAAGGGCTCAAGTTTTCGATGCATTGAGTTCCATGGCAAATGTAAAAGGATATAGGGCAGTTATTGAAGCAGCCAGTTACTTCCCTAGATTTTTTCCAGGTACATATAAAATGTTACAATAAAAAAACACTTCTACTACTTACTATTGTTTCAGGTCAGATTACTGCCGCAGGAAAAGTACCACCGGCAAAAATACTAGTGATAGGGGGTGGAGTAGCAGGACTAGCAGCTTGTGGTATTGCTAAAAATATGGGTGCTATTGTCAGAGCATTTGATACCAGATCGGCTGTGAAGGAACAAGTAGAATCTATGGGAGCTGAATTTTTAACAATCAGTATAAAGGCGAGAATTTTATTCCTTTCTCCATAATTTTTTTTCTCCAATCCTTCTGGAGAGCATCTTTTCTACACTTACTTTTTATGTACAAATCATCAAGTTATTAATTCCAGGAAGAAGGAGGCGATGCTGGAGGTTACAGTAAAGAAATGTCAAAAGAGTTTTTAGAGGCCGAACGAGATCTTTTTGGAAAACAATGTAAAGAAGTTGACATTATTATTTCAACTGCTGCTATACCCGGAAAGAAAGCTCCAATTCTTATTTTAAAAGTAAATTAATACAAATTACAGATTATTTTCAGAAAATACATGCATGGATTTCAAATAATAAATTATTATTAGTCACACTAATGATTTGGTTTATAGGAACACATAGAATCTATGAAACCTGGTAGTGTTGTAGTTGACTTAGCTTCAATTTATGGAGGAAACATAGAAACGACTAAGCCTGGAGAAACGTACAGCCACAACGGAGTTATTCATGTTGACGCAAGAGATTTTCTCAGCAAACTTCCATCACAAAGCTCTACACTTTATGCGAACAACATTTCAAAATTTCTATTATCTATTGGTAAAGTACACAAAAGATTTAACAAAAATATATCGCTTCTTGCTTGTCTAAATTTAGTAACAGTGGGGAATTGGAGCATTTTCAATGGGCTCATTTACATATTTTTTTTTATTGTACCATTAGGAAGAGCACATCATTTTGAAGCTCAGTGCAAAAAATTGGATGTCAGCGAGACTCATAAGTCGCCTAAAAAAATTATAAACATTAAACAGCGCTCCTCTCGGAATTTCAGGCGTTCAGAGAGCGGATACCGCGTCGATCGGTTTTCGGTTAGATGACTACTTAGCTAGTAACAGTACATTGCCTGCTTATATGCTCATTATTTTTTTTTCTACTAACGTGCGGAAAGTGAATCTTTTCCGCACTAAAAAGCGTGCGGAAAGAGTCACTTTTCCGCACTAGTGCGGAAAGTAAATTTATTGACATTTGAGGAATATACTGACATTTGAATATTTAAAATATATATTTGTATGATTGTAGTTTACCAAATGACTGAAAAATTAAGAAATTAATTATAATTTTGCTATAATTTTCAATAAAAAAACAACTTATTTTTCAATCATTTTTTAATGGCCCTGGTATGAGCCTCATCAAATGAATGTCAAATAATAATAATTAATTTGTTAATATGCATTTAATAAGAAATGTATCTTTATGTTAACTTTTGGGTTATTTTTCGCATGCTAGTAGAAAAAATAGTGTACCTAACACGTGCGTAAAGTGACTTTTCCGCACGCGATTGCTGGCCGAACTCGCTAAAGCGTCGTTCGGCCATCTGCAATGGCGTGCGGAAAAGTATCACTTTCCGCACTTGTTAGGTAAACTACTATTTTCTACTAACGTGCGGAAAGTGAATCTTTTCCGCACTAAAAACCGTGCGGAAAGAGTCACTTTTCCGCACTAGTGCGGAAAGTAAATTTATTGACATTTGAGGAATATACTGACATTTGAATATTCAAAATATGTATTTTGTATATCCAAGTTTACCAAATGACTGAAAAATTAAGAAATTTATTATAATTTTGCTATAATTTTCAATAAAAAAACAACTTATTTTTCAATCATTTTTTAATGGCCCTGGTATAAGC
>CAJUYI010000901.1:69737-82237 GCA_910591695.1 Galerucella pusilla | reverse complement strand
GTTCAATTTATTGTGAATAACTCCCATTTTTTTATGGTTATTTCTGATACGGAGCTCCCGATCACGTCTTTCTTCCCATATCACGCTGTTCTAAGGGTTGAAGAAGGTCTACAGCGCGGCCTACTATTAGACCTACATCTAGAGCGTCTTCTTCAGCAATTACAATAGCTGATTGAATAGGATCCATTTTTTAAGAAACAGGAACTTATTAACATACCAGGATAATTTTTCGTTATCGATGATCACGGATTACTAAGCTCACTTAACACTAGTAATAACTAAGTATTAGACTTAATTAAAATCAAAAATGAATAAATAATTGTCGAATAATAATGTATCAAATAAAATTGGGTTGTTGTTGTTGTATTCATTGACATTTGTTGACATATATTATGTCCATGAATTTATTAGCACGTTCAGCAGAATTATGAACTGATGGATCACTCTAAAAATCACTACCTGATCAACTTTGTTGGGATGAACGCGACCATTATTCACATTTCAATGTCAAAATTTGTAAATTTGTGCAAATGAAGATAAAAAAGTAACTCATTAACATCATCTATTTTACTGAACATTGAATAATTCTACTCTTAACCATAGGCGATTTGAAAATTGTCTTTTTTGATATTTTTGTTATTTTTAGGCTGTATTCGAAAATATATTAGTCGATCTGCCGTTAGCAGAATTCTTTTTAGCTAAATTATTAGTAGATAGAGCACCTGCGCACTATTTAAAATCTCTAGATCCAGTATTATATAGAAACTTATTATATCTAAGAGAATATAAAGGAGACATTAGTGACTTGGGTTTAGATTTTACTACAGTTAATAACGATCTGGGAGAAACTAGGGTAAGTAACTGATTCTATATTTAAAATTTTCTCCTCAAGCTTACAGGAATAAAACAACTAAAAGTATACATACCAGAAATAAAAATTATGTCTCTCAACTGAGATGAGAATTCTGGAATCGATGTTGAGCACAGATTACACTAAAACTTTTCACTATCTTACGCGCATTACATTTACCACCTTCTTCAGAGAGTTGTCAACTAGGGAATTCTGGAAATGTTGGCGATATTCGATACCGAACACAAGTTAGAAATTATTATAATACAATCCGGTCCTTTTACATTTATGATGAGCATACTCGGGTTTTACAACTTAAGGTTCTTCTTATTTGTTATAGAACGAATAGGTCATGTGGAAATTTATGTTTTGTGATACCAGCAACTGTAAGAATTTTAGTAACACTCAGTCCCTAATTTGTTTAGTTTTTTGTATATCAATATACTATTTTTAGATTATGGATTTGAAACCAAATGGCTCCAACATTCCCGTGACAAATGAAAATAGATTGGAATATATTCAAAGATTAGCTGATCTCAAATTGAACAGTCAATTACGAAGGCAGTGTACTGCGTTCAGAGACGGTATTAACAGTGTAGTACCAATAACATGGTTAAAATTGTTCAGTCATACTGAATTGCAAGTAATAATTGGAGGAGACACTCAAGAAATCGATGTTAGTGATTTGTGTGCTCATACAGCATATGGAGGTATACTTATTTAGACTTATGTATATGCTAAAGCTGCTTCATCACTGCGTCGACCCTCTCGAACGATTTTTTCCACTCAATTATGAATAAAAGTTGCGCAAACCATCAATACATCATCTATGAAGCGCCGGGCCCTTCTTTCTTGTACAAGACAAAACATATTTTGAAAATTAAAAAGTTTCTTCTTCCTTCTATAATAAAACAGGCTAGATTCATAACAAGCTTTGTTTACAACCAGCATCTAAATCGATTCTCTCATTACAAAACAAGGATAGCAATGCACTTAGCCAAAAAGCGATTATTTTGATTATATAACTCATGTTCTAAATATCTTCTGTTCCTTGTGGCATTACTTATTCTTTTTTCTTATTATTTGGGAATCAAACCACAATAATGTTTTTTATTTTTTATTTCGACGTTTCGGTAGCGTTCCAGCTACCGTTATCAAGATTAACTAGTAATCAAATTGATAAAATAATTTTTGGTCCCTATCTGACACAACGAAAGTCATATTTTTTCGTTGTGTCAGATAGGGACCAAAAATTATTTTATTAATTTTATTACTAGTTAATCTTGACAACGATAGCTGGAACGCTACCGAAACGTCGAAATAAAAAACATTATTGTGGTTTGATTCCCAAAAGAATTAGAAAAAAGAACTCATGTTCTAATGAACCAATGCAATCCTTGAATTTCCCTTAGTTACGACGTATTGATAAGTGAATATACCGACGTGATATAATCGTTTTGGTGTTTCGCCTCCTGCCATATTGTGATCATTTCCATAGTAACGGGCAAGCTCAATGAAATGTCAGTTAATTCTTCAAAATGCAGCGCTTTGGTTTCATTTGAAGTGGTGAAATTGATCAAGAAATTGAAAATTTAACACCAGAAAATACTACAAAAATTCATAATTATGTTTGGAAGCAGTTTACGGCGTTTAGGAACCTCGAAATTACAATATATTTCGAATGATTATTCGTTATATAAGGTGTGTTCTTTTTGACTGAGATCTCAGTTAATCTCAGCTCACATCGGTAATGTGCGCGTTCTTTTTGATTAACTCACTTCGAAGTGCGCTGATATTTTTCCTCCCCCTTCACCGATGCTGAATGTGATGTAAGGGGGTATCAGTTGGACTTGAGTCGGAAATAAAGTGGAGGGTATAATCGTTACGAATACCAACTCGAGCATAGACAATATTTTTCGATTATTTACCTCTTCCCTCGACGTATTTCGCGAAACACCACTCGAGCTGCGCTCTCGTGATGTTTCGCCAAATACGTCTCGTGACTCGGTGAATAATCGAATATTGTTTATGCTCTTATGATATTATAACTGATTATTACCCACCCACATACACATTTGAAGTAATAAAGAATGCTTTCATACTTTTAGGTGATTTTACAGTAGACCACCCAACGGTTACGCTATTTTGGAATATAGTACATAGATTTACAGAAATTCAGAAAAAACAGCTATTGAAATTTGTAACCAGCTGCTCGAGACCACCTCTACTTGGTTTCAAGGTAAATTCATGAATTACTCTTAAAATAATTCCTTTTATAATAAAATATCTCAATTTTTCAATTTCCTTGTATATACTTCAGGAACTGAATCCACCATTTTGCATCCAATCTTCTGGAACAGAAAATAGGATGCCTACAGCAAGTACCTGTCTGAATTTACTGAAAATTCCTATTATCACCGAAGAAGAGACTTTGAGAAATAAATTGTTATCAGCGATTGAACAACAAGCCGGATTTGAATTGTCGTAATTCTACTTTTAGTAATTGTTAATGCTTTTTTTGTTATACCTTAATAAATTTTATCACATTGATGTGTGAATACATATATTTTGTATTTCATTTCACTTTCTTCGGTAAATGGTGTTCCACCCCATTATCAGTAACTATCGGAACTAATTTAGGTCTCCAAACAATAAAACCACTAGAGTAGACATCAATATTAAAAGATGTCAATGATAATAGTTAACTACTATTATTTTTCAAAGAGCAGACCGTTTACTAAGAAGCAACAGCTACTTCTCTGGCTGTAAATCGCAACGGATATTGAATTACATTTCCAAGTTGAACGGGGTTGGGCTATCTTCATTCTGGATTGTGATTAGAAGGGACAATATTAGTTGTAGATATGTTACGTCGTATTTGCGCCTTATCAGTACAAGGTAGATATCGTCCGTTCAGAAACTCTGAAAGCGTAATGCTAGACTGGAGACAATACTGAAATCACATCAAGTAATTGAAGGAAATATTAAGAATGCGATAACAGCGCCATCCCTACATCTAACAAACCAAAATACTTTACTGACAAAAAACCATCTCAAATACGCCGAAACCGGTCTACAATTGATGTCTCTTCTAATTACAAACCAGAATGGTTGGCTATATCGGGAAGATATCCCAACCTCATTTGAAAGTGAAAGGTCCGGTTCTATCACCTTCTGGTCAAAAGTGACGGTTTGTCAACCACTGGTCAGGTGTTGACCTTGAGGTGAGGCAAAAATGTGTTCTATCATCATGTGTCAGCTACTTTTAACCAGTGGTTACTTAACATCGATAGTTTTCGTGAATGTACTATCCATTATAAAGATATTGTACAAAATTTGACTTTCCCGCCTAAAAATTGCATATAAGTTTGGTTATAAGTATGTCAAAGCAAAGTTATAGACAAATCATTGTCTAATATAATATATTAGACAATGGACAAATTATATTTCTCTATGCACTTTGTTTTGTTAGATTGTTTTTGTTTTTGTTTCTATAATGGAAGAACAAAAAATAAAAGGAAAGTAGGGGAAAACTTCATGCTTCATTGGTATTAATCAAAAAATATTATAAAATAATATAGAATAAAACCACCTGGAAGGTAAAGCAGCAATGTTGGAAAAACATTGCCGCTGAACTAAACAGTTCCGGAATTTATGGCAGGTCTGATTGTCACTGAGGATTTCATAGTAATTCACCCTTTCTCGGATTAATTTTTGTCTTCGAGGTTGAGGCATGGGAAAGGATAACTCATCCTCATCTGAGCCATCAAGTTCAGGATCAATCATTATTTTCATCATGATACTTTATAGGATTTATATTAAGCGCTAACGTATTTTATTTACAAGTAGTCAATTAAAAATAAATGGAGATGTGCTGTGACAGAAATATATTTATTCAGAATTGTCAAGATTGCAAGTTAAAATGTCTCCAAATTTAGGTTAACCAGTGGTCACCGTCTTAACAAGAACTCAAAGTGACTGTTACTTTATCCTTTGGTTAAAAAAACTTATGGTTATAACGAAGCAAGCGGTCATAGAACAGCAATCCTCTTGTCAGATCTTGTTAACCATAACTAGAACTCTCAACCAGAGGTGATAGAACCGTCCCTAATTCGATTTTATGTCGTGGCATATAGTCAGAGTAGTTGTTACTTCTTAGTGAGTGAACGGTCAGCTCTTTGAAAAGGGTTTTGGTCACAAGAGCCCAATGTGGCCATCTCATCTTGCGCAAGCTACCACAACTCTGCTACGCCCTCCGAAGTTTTTGAGTTGTCTGTGTTCCAGGCTGCTTCCCCTTGTACAGGTACATTTTCCTTCTAGAGTTTGCTTCTCGGTATAGTTATTATAAGGCATGCTAGTTTTTGTGTCTTATTGCTCCATTATTAAGCATAGAATATAAAAGAAACTAGAGTGATTAGAGAAAAGAAATAAAACACATATTCCAAGGGAACACTATTTATTTAACTGAAATATTGGACAGTGTATTGTGTAAATTTAGTTTAGATTCAAGTATGCCACACCGAAACAATTTTTTTTGGATTATCTGGACATTTACATGTATCACATGACAACTGTTCGCTTAGTTTATTTATACTTATGCCATCATCTACAGGACATTATAACACAGAAAAAACTATTGGCATAATATTAATGTGTATTTAATGTTACCAAAAGCCAATTCAAATGAAATTACCTGAGCTGTTTCACCTGAGAAAATCATCTTAAATTCTGTGGGCTTCTAATAAGATGTTTTAACAAGTATATAATTGTTCTATAAAAAAAACTTAATAAACAGCATTGCTACTGGCTGTAGTATTTCCACAGAAGTTCCTACTAATGTTAAAGGCCTAACAATAAAGGTAACAAAAATCGTTACCAAGCACCTTCAGGAATATAGTATATAGTTAGCACCAAAAACAACAGTGGAAGTTTAACAATATACAGGGGTGATGGTCAAAACGCAAATACCCTCAATACATAGAGCAGGGGTGGCCAACCTGCGGCTTTGTGGCTCTCATTTTTGTGTTATTATATTTTTAAAATCTTTATTGTTCCGTATGTGTTTCAAAATGTCTTTTAAATTACTGACAACTGAAAGACTTAAGTGCAACGTTTTCACAAATTTCATGTCCCCCCAAGTAGAGATTGATATGACTGAGCGAAAGAATATAAAAGCATCATAATCACTCGTACCGATTGTGAATTTGTGAAGTTTCATTGCAACAGATAGTTGACTTTGTGCTCTGGAGGAAACAATTTGTATCACTCTTACTACGGATATAATTTGTAATCTGGAATTTTGGTAAGATCAAGCTCTACAATTAAAATATAAGTCGACGCCGATTTTTAAATCTAATTTCTGTAAAAAAAGTGCCAGTTCAATACCTTTTTGTATACCTTGTAAATAAGTATTTGAAAAACGGCTCAAACTATCAAGGATCTTGGCCACTCCTAACAAAGAGGGTTTTTCATTTTGACACCGAAATGTCCTGTATAGAGAATGGTATCATAATAGTGACAAAATTTCACAACGACTAATTTTAATTTATTATTCGCACATGTAGAAATTTTGCACCATCAATTTTTCTTTAAAAGCAATGGCACACTGACACAAAACTTGTAACTATTTCTATAATATATATTATAAACTGTGTTGTATACAAATAGTATTCACCGTAAGTAAAATATAAACTTATATTGATACCCAAGTTAAAACATGAACAACAAATATATAATTACTGAGGTAGTTTACATCTTTTTTTTATTATTTTTTAATGATTACCTTAGATTGGATAATTATTGATGAAAACTTGAATGATCCAAGAAACTTGATCAATGCTTCTTGAAAAACTATAAAAGTCGGATCTTAATGTGGGTAACTACAACGTACGCCTATTAGTTTTCTGTTGAAAAATATGACATTGAGCAGCTTTACTAAATGTCAACGTACGATACAAGGCCCCAAAAAGAAACCCCGAACTGTCGGCTATTGTTACATCGTCGTAGTTCTTGGACATGAGCGTTAGTACGATACAAAAATTAAACAATGAATGTCTATTGTGCAAAATTGAATATAAAGAATATAAATGAAAAAAGTATCCAGAACTAAGGTACTAAATCTACAGCGGGCTGGTTTGCACATCAGTCTCCGTCTAGCAAAGTGTAACATGTACTATAAACTATAGTGTTGTAATAAAAATATACAAAGTGACTTAAATCAAGTGGCCCCACTCGATTCCTGAAATTCTTCAAAGATTTTGTAACTAGCCAAAATATTTCTCTTGAATACTGATTAATTTTTGATAATTATTATAATTTTTTTCAATAAAGGGAATCCGGAGGTTTTGATATAAATCATTCTGTACAAGGTAGATAATCTCCGGTCGAGACGCTTTGATTGAATAAAGTGACACATCTACAGGACAAATTTACAGGTACAGAAATCCACCAAATACATCCAATTTTACATGAAATTTTTGAAAATTTAGATACAAAACGACCTCGACAGAGTTACCCCCTTTAAATAAAAAAATACCTGATGATTATTATATAATATGCACTATATACTATAGAATGACTTTGATTTTTATACTGGGAAGTTACTCCTGTATTTCAACACCGAACATTACGACAAATTTCAATGACCCTTAATGAATTAATTTTTTTTATAACAAAAGTAATGGAGATACAAATACGGGCCTGCATCTATATTTTTGAGATTAAACTCAAAATACATATAATAATACAGGGAGTTACCTTCCCATAGCAATGTAAATAAATACAGAGCATTCCAAACTAGTTCCAAACGTACTGCTATATCGGTTATTTTAAGAGTTAGAGTACAACGTCTATCTCTTACAACAATAGAAAGAAATTCGTTTAGGTCCATTTTGTGATACACTGTAAAAATAGCTTTCAGAAATCTACAAAAAAAACAAAGTAATAATATGAAAAAATGCATAACTCCAAGAAAAACTATAACTATAGAATAACTTTGATTCCTATTTGATGATTGAATTTGACCGATTCATCTTTCAAATATAATTAGATTGAATATTAAATTTAAACAAAGAAACAAAAGATCGCCTGGTAGAGAAGGGGTATATTTATTATTTAGACATCTCTGAAAATCAGTATCAACACATACTACTGACATAGCGAAGACGGCAAACTTTTGTCGTTAAACATACATAAAATCAAATTCAATCGTTTTAATAGGACTTTAAGTTAGGCACTATGAAATACCGTAACTCTGAATATGTATTGGATTGTCAGTCAGTGGTTATATTATTTTTCAGTGACTAACTGTTTTTTTCTTCTCTTTTTTTGAATATGAATCAACTTATATCGGTTGACTTTTGATGTGTTAGATATCAGATTAATTGTAAGCACAGGTCGATCAAAGTAACGGATACCTTTAAATCTGTTGAGACAAGCAGCTAATCACTTAATCACTTCAATGGAAGATAGGTTGAGGCTTGTCAAAAGGTATTCCTCTTCGATCGTTACCTGTATTTTACAGCAAAATGGTTAATACCTTCACTTTAAAAAGATATTATAATGACATTATCTGTGATTTGGTGGCAGAATGAGAAAATTATTGAAACATTTCAATATTACATTCATTGATAGCTAGCAATTTTTAGAAAATAAAACCCAGCAAACTTTGTAAAAATTTACATGGATTTTATTCTTATTAAATTGAGTGCTATCGCCGGATAGTCCAGATTAACTGTTAAATAGCAAATTTTCTCTTGTTTTTTGGGGATGAAGTACCAATCCGAAACTTCCAAGAAGGAACAAAATCTTAACGACTGTTTCAATTTAAAAATAGAATTACCATAAAACTGTCACAATACCAAGGGAAGGAAAATATACAATAGTATATGAATGATGGAATTAAGCCGCAACTGGATAAAGTTGCGCTAAAAACATATGGGATGTATGTACGATGTCCAAAAGTTATAAGAGCAACCAAACTGATTTTGAAGCAAATCTTCGTTCATACCAAATACCAAGTCTTATTTTTTAACCATATGTTTAATGTAGTAAATTTCTGGATAAGATTACAGTGTAAATTATGTGGGAGTCAGCCTTTCGTTTTTATTTAGAAAATTGTGCCTTGGAAGTTTCAAATTGGATTTTCAATTTCTTGCTGTCTTATTTTGAATGAAAATTGGGAAATTTAAAAAATATTCTCCTGCTTCGAGTAATAAAAAATCATATCAAAAGCCAAAATGGATTTATTATTTTTTATTCGCGGAAGTTTTAGATTCGAGGTATAAAAAGTGGTAATATTCTTTTTGGATTTTTGGATTACTTGAAGCACGCAGTTTTGACTGACAGTTGGATTTTTTTTGTTTAAATAGACAGGTGGATGTTAAAAATGTTGTATGTGAAAAATGGATTGGGTGAATTTGTGGCTACAAAAATCTTTACAATTTCAAACAATTATAAGTTAACACGCATTTAAAAATATTTTTTCTATAAATATTTTTCAACGTTAATCAACATTATAAATGTTTTATTTTGGTTAAGACAAGTAGTCGTTCAAGTTGCGTTTTTTATTTGTACACTTTGTACTCGAAACTCGTTTGGTTTGTACGTTGATTGATCTTGTTTTCTTGATATTAAAGATTGGAAAAATCTTCTTTTTTGGTATTTTCTAATGAAACGGCTTCTAAGTGTGTATGATATCTTTCCCTTATGCAAGTAACTGTATGGGGAGCATTTCTTGTTCACTAATCTTTCTCTTATCCGAAAATAAATATATGTACCCTTTTAATATCTAACATATTTTCTTCATAAATAAAGCAAGCTCTCTTGGTAACATTTCTTGCACTTTGGCACACTTTTTTTTAATAAAATCTGTACAAACGATTTAATTTTTTTCTCTTCTATTTTTTTATACACAAAAGTAATAAATATATTTATATTCTCAATAAAATAATTTATATCCATTTTTTCACAATTTTTTTTTTAATTTCAATTTAAAATAGCGACCCCGCTACATTTTAAATTTTTTAAAAATCTAACAAAAAAAATATCCTCCCCAACAAACAATATTTATCAAAAATAGTTATTTTACATTTCCTGTTGCACCGATTGGTTACTTCATTTTGTCCTTAATGCTAGACCTCAAATTCCTAAAGAAATTGTTTCTGGGTTACTTTTTATCATTCACAGAGTAATTGTGGCAAGACAGCTACACCAGAAACGTCAAGATGGGAAGGTTATTCTATTTGTGGCTACCGTGAACTTTACATTACCATGCATTTTCGATTAATTATTAATTCAGTGAAAAATGTTATTCTTGATAAAAAGCTTTGCTTTGCGTTTTTCAAAACCCGTCTCATTTTATGGCCAGTTTTATGAAAACCGGGAGTTTGATTTTTTGACATTTCTTCACATATTGGCTAATATCTCGGGAACCTTAAGGTTTGCAAGGTTCTAGTCTACGCCATTCGATTTAGAATTGAATTTTCTATAAAAAGAGGAATTTTCCACATCGAAAAACCTGAGATATGGATTTGAGAATTTTCAATTTCCACACCGAAACTAATTCGCGCAGACTGATAATTTTCAAAATTCCTCTATTTATAGAAAATTCAATTCTGAATCGAAAGTCGTAGACTAGAACCTTGCAAACCTTAAGGTTTCCGAGATATGTGAAGAAATATCAAAAAGTCAGATTCCAGGTTTTCATAAAACTGGCAATAAAATGAGTCGAGTTTTGAAAAACTTGAATTTTATTTCATTTTATGGGGTTTCAGAACAAGCAAAACTGTTTATCAAGAATAACATTTTTCACTAAATTAATATTTAAAAAATTTTCACCTATAGGATACTCCATCTGTGGAGTATTGCATGACAAATGACAGATACCTCAAAATTGATAAAACGTGTGGAAATCAGTTAAACTAGTGTTTCTTATTCCTTTTTAAAAAAAAAAGTTTTTAAATAGGGTTAGGGAAAAACCCTACTTTTCGTCCAGTCCAGTCCGTCTTTTTGAAGTTTTGATGGTTTAACGTTCATCTAGAATAACAGCAGATATATTATTCTTAACAGATAACACCCATTAAGGAATAAAGAACAATCAATTAAAATTACAGGTCAGTTTAGCCAAATTAATTAAGCCTTATCCCTTATTCCAACATCATAAGCACCCTTAGAAGTGACGCTTCAGAACCACCAGCTAGAAAACCGAAGATCCTGCAGCCACTCCTCGAGCTTCCGACTCTCCTGCTGGATGGTTTACATACACTTAACGTTTCTGATGAGTTAACAATTAACAAAATGCATTAGTGCAGTCTTCTTGTTAAGATATTACTTAGCAACATGTACTTACGAAAACTTACCATTTTTTGATAAAAAATCTTGAAAATCAGTTGGTATAATTGATTTTTCAGGGGATCAAATAGAAAATCCGGGATATCGTGTATAGATCATCTTACCATAAATAATTAAATTTCAAATATTTGAATTGAAGGAATTTGGCACACGAGGCTGTCCTGATTTAGAAAAATCGAAGATTTCATTGCAGTTCAGAAATGCGTTGAAAATTTAATAAATCTGTTGAGTAGGAGCATATTTAACATAAATGATAAAGAAGAAAATAAGTAAAGTTCAACAAAAACAACATTTATCACCAACACACCCTTTGTAATATTTTTTGGTACACATAAAGGTGTAGTAATAATAGTAAAGTATGTTTTGCTTGTTCTTATACAATGAGTCTACTTAAGTTGGAACCATATGGAAAACTTTTTTATTAGTGGTTTTATGAAAAAAGTTATTCTTGATAGAAAGTTCTGCATGGTCCAAAAGTTGAAATGCATGTTTTGAATTAAAAGTTATATTCAAATATGCAATTACAGCCATTTATTATGAAAATTCAGGTTTCGTGATTATTCACCAATAATTCAATATTAATTATTCTAGCTGGATACAATTTCTCTCTTATCTGTTGAAAATATGATGACCTCTCTTTTTACTACTGTCTGTCTTGTAAGAGAGATAAATTGTATCCAGCCAGAATAATTAATATGGAATTATTGGTAAATAATCACAAAACCTGAATTTTAATAATAAATGGCTGTAGTTGCATATTTGAATATAACTTTCAACTTCAACTTCACTTCATAACATTTTTCTGAATTGTGAAAAATAAAGATACTTTACTCTTGCACAAAATTCAAATTTGTTGACAAACCTGCTCAAAAAATTGATATCTGATGGTTGCATTTCAACTTTTGGATCATGCAGAACTTTTTATCAGAAATACCCTTTTTTCATAAAACCACTAATACAAAAGTTTTCCATATGGTTCCAACTTAAGTAGATACGCTGTATATTGGTGGCAAAAAGAATTTAGATAATCTAGCAAAAGAAGTAACCAAATTGAGGTGCAACAGACAGGGCGTTATCTTCTAACACCATTCTATTCTTCCCGAGTTTGTACTATCAGGGACAAGTGACACTACTTCGCCTTGACACAAGGCACGACGAGAATATCTCTATCTCTCGCACACTCGTCCTACACGTCTTGGGTTATAATACACTTTTTTCTTCTTCTCCCGCAAAACAATCGCTACCGTTTTAAACGCTCGAATAACGCCGAAACGGTCCCACAACACCAACAAATAATATA
>CAJUYI010000901.1:58713-69337 GCA_910591695.1 Galerucella pusilla | reverse complement strand
ATTTCCCTAACCTTTTGTCACAAAATACACCATTTCAACTTACAAAAATTACTTAAAGCTCTTTTCTCCACATTCACACTCAAATTACAGTAAAAAATAATAGTAGTAACAGCCACGTTTTCAACTCCGAAGGAACTGTACGCCTTTCGTATTTTTGTTTGTTTGATGTAGTGCAGTTTCATTCAGATTTTCATTGTTTCAACTGTGACTGGCTGGTCGTCGAACATCGGGAATTGAGGTTAGAACATGACACAATATGCTTCATCGTATCATGTCCCGTACGGTTTTTCTTTGGTAAACATCCATATTTTAATAAAAAAAAAGAACAGTCTGTGGACGTCAACCGCACTTATTTTTAAATCGTTTTCTTTTGTACTTACACAAACAAACGATTGATTTACAATTTCAAAAGGTAAAAAGTTCGTTTGAGTTCGCGCAGACTGTTCTAAACGTTTTAATGAGTGTAAAATATAATATGCTGCGTTTCGGTTATTGTGTGTAAATAACGGAAATTTCTGTGGCTATAAAATCTAATATATTTTGATTATTTGAGGTAGATTGTAGTTTAATAGGCACGTAGTTCGACGCATACCTTATTCAAGGAGAGAGTTCTCCAAACGTTCCACTATCATAACTATTTCAACTAAATTATGTATATAACTATTCAAACTAACTATTCATAAAAAAAACTATTGAGAAACAAATAAAGTAATGACAAATAAGAGAAACTCAACGCGTAGCACAACTGGGAACTTCTTCGACGCCTATTCTTATGTTTTATTGTACGAAGTTGAGCGACCAGGTCAACGCTTGAAAACCATACAAGTGGAAGGCATCGAGACACGTTTCTTGTAAAAATAGGGTATGCATTAACAAACCCATGCGTATAGGCAGTGTATGAATGTTGCTCTAGTTAGTACTACTGTTGTGGCTCGGATGAGGTAGCTTCCGATTGACTGACATCTTTTTGTTTTGGCTGGCGCTGTCTACCTTGGGGTGGGGCGACCGATTGAAGAACCATTGCCCGAATACGTCGTTGTGCAGACTGAAACAAATTTTTAATAAAAATTATTTATTTTTAAAATAAAATCTACAACACCCGCAAATTTTAATGAACATAATATAAAATATAGTTAATTTCTCAAACTTATAATAATAGCTTTGAATGGTCCAGGTCCACGCAACAATAAGAGTTTTTAATGACAAAACGACAAACGTGTACGATGTTTCTTGTCAAAACATCGAACGTCTGTAATCTGTAGGGTAACAAGTTATTATTATTCTATTACTTATATTATCGTCAGAATGACAGAAGTTCCATTTGGTTTGAAGGAGGTTTTTATAGTGGAGCCTCAATGGGCCCATTGAAAGAAATTCAATTTAATCATAATTCTAAAGTAACCCAATGAATAAATAATTACCCAAAAAATGAAAATTTTTGTTCGACTCCTTCTCTCCCAAAATTAATCTCAAAGTTCGCTTGCTTTTAAACGGGGCGTGACGTCATACCACGGTACGACTGCCGCTGCTCTTTTACAGTCAGAACTTACTTATTTCTGGATATAATATGATCTTCGTTTCCGAGTTATATTGCGATTAGTGAAAATAAAGCAACTTATGAAACGTATGTTCTACCGCAGTGTACAAATTTATCAAAAAATTCCCCCAATAAGCTTTTTATAAGCCTACCTAGTAATAAAAAAGCAAGGAAGGCTTGGCAAGTAGCTATGCGTAGGAGTGAATTTGTATCTGAAAAAGGTCCAAGATATTAAGTTCAAATTGTTTATTTTGCATTAAATGTCTTTGAGTTTGATATAAGATTCACAATAACCCAGTAGTTCTAGATAAATATATAAATAACCTGATAATATTTACCTGAACACTGAAGAATGGACCTATGATATGAACTGTGGTTTCATCTTCTTGCGGCGATGTTCCTTGTTCAGGTAATTTAATAACACTACCTGTGACACGTTGCAGCTCTCTCACATTTTGACCTCCCTTACCAATAATTCTACCGACTTGCGAACTGGGCACCATAATTTCTACGGTTAATCGCACATCATCGGATCCGGCTACGAATCCTTCTTCTCTCATTTTTTCGAAAATCAGGTACTGAGCCTGAAAGTGGAAAATATTAAGCCAAGTTATATGTTTAGAATACATCACACAAATTTGTAAGGAACAATTGTGATAGTTTCAAAAGAAATGTATGAATCTCAATCTTATAATTCAATAGGTAGTAATTTACGTCCGGTTAGTCAAGTATTGCAGTACGAATGAGTACTGTAAGAGACGTACCGGATGTATCACGTTAAGTATTTTATTTCATACTGACAGGTAGATTTAGTTTATTTAATACTGTGAAAAAAATGAATTTGATTTGACATTATTTGGCGCATGTTTGTATTAAAAATCACTTCTACATGGCAGCGATGTAAGTTTGCATGTCAATAAATTAAAAAGTAGTAAACAAGATGGATATAACCGTATATATGAACTTTGCGATGAAATTGCTTTAAAGGCGACGGAAGCAGCTGGGAAACTAATTTCTGTAAAATAAAAGCAGTTCGAAAAGTTTTATGAATGGAAAAGGGTCAGGAAGTAATAGAACATATTTTCTTGGGAAATTAAATTTTGTTAAAAAAGTTTTATTCGAGGTTTTATTGTGTCAAAACTCAAAATGAAAATTGGTTACACTTACCGGCTCTGATACAGTAATAGCTGACTTACCAATCAGTAAACTAAATCTACCAGACAGTATGAAATAAAATATCTCTTTACTACAGCCGATATCACTTTCAAATATAAAACGTTGAATAAAATGCGACACTGACAGGTCGGCCATATTGTTTTGGGTCCTCATGTCATATTCTATACAGTTTTCGTTGCTGATTGTTGAACAACGGGTGACAGTTAGATTTTAATTAATAATAAGTTCTGAAAAGTATCTAAAATGCTATCGTTTTATAGTGTTGTTAAGAGGTTAAGTGTGGAATACGGCGATTTCCGGCTGTTTAAGCAAGAGAGGTGGCTATCTGAATCTGTTATTGAATCACATAACTCTTGTTGATAACTTTTTTCGTCGTCTAACATTTGAATTCTTACTTAATTCAATTCAGAGACAGTTTACTGACTGCGCCATGTGTTACTAACAGCCTACAAACAAAACTGTGTAGAAATTTATTACGAAGACAATGAAAGTTAATTATCGACCGCACTATTGGATATTTTTTTCGCGAAATAGATTTGCCGGTAACTCTAAGTATTCCAGAATAACACTGAGAATATGCTATCGAAGAATCGCAAGTAGGTTAATATTTTTTTTATTCACCAAATTTGAAATAACTCACTTTCCATTGGGCTTCTGGCGATCCAACGATGGTAACCCTCCTCTCATTTTGGGTTTCCTGTGGTTTTGTCTCATCAATAGGCGCAATTTTAACGGACGCACCAGAAAATCTAATGATGTTTCTAATGTGAGATCCCTTAGTACCGATGATGGCGCCGACGGCGTTGTTGGGGATGTATAAGTAAGTAGTTTCTTGGGTATCGCCACCGGATTGTGAGCCTGCGGGGTACATACCGGGATAAGGAGCTTGACCTGAGTAAAGCCCTCTTGAACCATAGCCAATTCCTTTAAGGAAAACATGAGAATGACATAATTGAAATTATTTAACATCAATTACAGTTGAATATACAATATACTTTTAATTAAAACTTGAAGTTAGTCTTGAAGAAAAATATTTGCAATACATTTTTCAATAAATTACTGTATATTCAACGATTACTAATTTCTGTTTGTCATAAGGATTTTGAAAATGATTCAAAAGTCTTTGGCAAATATGTTGAAAATGTATGTATGCCACATAAAAATAATTTTTATTACTTGTATGTGACTATAATTTTCTACTAACAATAAATAAATAATTAATAGTTAACACAGTTACGTTGTACGTGATAATTACCAAGAAAAACAAGAGAGAAAAATGCGGACAAACTTTTTCTTTCTCTTATCTTTAACCACAAGTCAAGTATCTCGATATTTTAATACAGATTTTCGGAATCTACGAGGTGGACTTCCAACAGAACTATGAAGTGATAAAAATCAATCAAAATATGTAACACTGGTCGGATTCATCCCAACGTAGCGCTACCGGTGCGTTAATCAATTTCTTGCGTGATTTGTCAAGTGATTGATGTGAGCGCTGTAATGTTAATCGACATTTTTACTATCAGAATTGAAATACGCTACGCTACTGATCAACGATGCATTTATGACAAATATCATGATTATAATATCATGTTAAGATATTTTACACCAACGTATTTTGAAAATGGACACCACTAGGAACTATACAGCTAGGCATAGACGGAAGAGATTTTCTAACGATCTGGGTTGGCACCAATCAGTTCGTTCTAAATTTCCGCTCTTTAATGTGCAACAAGATCGGTGAACGACCAGGACTGTGGTATTTCCTCTAGATCTGTACTCTCTACTCTTCAGTTATCGTTCCGTTAATGATTAAGCACGTGTTTTTCGGCGTGTTAGGTTAGGTAGTGTTTTTTTTTCTATTATGAAAGAGTAACAGTAACGTAACAGTATATTGATTTCGTTCTTGTAACCATTTTTTCAACAATTTTGTTCTACGTTTCTTTTTATCGACTTCAAGTATTTCTACCATGCACAAACCCAGTAGGGCCACTGTTTTTTTTCCATTTTCAACATTTTTCACACCCTACTTTACGATCGATCTGTCGGTCACGGCACGGTTTTAAACAAGTATAAAATATCTGATCGGCCGTCCAGACCTCTCGAAATACGAAAGAAAGCACCATTAACTAACGAATGACAGATCTGGTCGCTGGGACAGATCGATCGAAAATACCTTCCCCGTATAAATAATGGTTGAAGTGGTATGTCAAATAAAATTAGGATGGATGAGTCTAAAAATATTACAACTCTGCAATATCCGATAAACATCTGGCTGTTAAAAGATTATTGCGTTCCAATACTCTATGTACTTTTTGAAACAAGCTATAGTATCCAACTAGTATCCTGAATTTATCCCAGTTTTGTAATTAGTTTACAATCAATATTGACATTCAATAATGTACAAAAATAATAATAAATAAAACCTTCAGACCGAACGATAACATATTTCGTTTTATTAAAACTGAAAAATAATTTACAAATTTCAATTTTTCTCCACAATATCAGTGACAAAAACACTTATTCATTAGCCACTATAAATGAAACAATGTTCATTTTATGGATATCCCCATATTCGTTTTTTTATTCTCTTTGTTATTTGTTGGAAATTTGAATTTAAATTTATTCTAACCTGCAGTAGCCATCATCGCCATTGGATGTAATCCCGGGAACATCATCGTTTGGGGTGCCATGGCTTGTAGGTCGTTTTCGTAACTCTGTCTTAGTTTTGAACTAATTTGTGATTCAGCTCGACTCATATTTTCAATTGATCCTTTAACAGTAATAATACGTTCCAAGTTGAATGAATTGATGTCGTTTATACTAGAAACGGTGATTTTTGTATCAGTGTCTTGCATTATTCGTTTTATAGTGTTACCGCCTTTGCCAATTATCCTTCCTATGAGATTGTTGTGGGCTAAGATTTTCAAAGATATTTCCCTAAAAATAACAAAAAATACAGGTGTTTATATTGTTTATACACATATTCAATCGTCGTGTATGGTTTTCGTGTAGTGAATGAGAAGTTATGTCACAATATCAAATTTGATAAATGTAGGAAGCATTTCTCTGATAAAAACCAGAATAAGGTATTTAATGTAATTCGTGGTGTTGTATGTATATTATTGGGGTGACATTCACTGAGACCTAAAAGATTAAGAAGAGCTCAATAATGAAGAAACGATCTTTTAAAACATTTTTGTTTGGAATATTATAGTGTAACTAATGTTAATGTGATGACCTTGAGTTGTATTACAAATTTTATACAGATTAATTTTAATCCACTATATTAATTTTAATTACATTTGAAAAGTATCATTTCACAATATTCGAATTAATAAAAAAATTTTATGCAAGCCATTGGGCGGCTTTTTCCTTCAAAAAGATTAAAAATATGAGTCATCACATTAGGGGGCGTCCATTAATTACGTGAGGTGTTCTAGGGGGGGAGGGGGTCAAGCTAAATCTTTCCAAATCTCACTTAAGGGGGAGGGGGGTCTTGGCAAATACCACGTAATAATTTTTCTCGCAGAAAACGGTATAAAGTTGCGTTTTGAAAAAAATTACGTCAATATTCACAAATACTAGTCTTTGCTAGTCAATAAAAGTAGGTAATAGAACAAGTTTTTTTTCTCTTAATAATCCAACACGTTTACGGTCCAAATAAAGGTTTTTAAGAATCTCGCGTGAGATTAAGGGAGGGGGGAGGGAGTTGAGGAAAATCTCACGATATCTCACCAAGGGGGGAGAGGGGGTCGAAAAATTCTCAAAAAAGCCTCACGTAATTAATGGACGCCCCCTTAACAATAGTTACACTTTATATCAACATTTTTTTTCAACTTGGTAGATCTTCTCAAAGGTAGATTTGTTTCAATTTTACTTAAACTGTTCTGGGAAAAAACTTATATATATATATATATATATATATATAATCTGAGCCTATCTACCCAAAGCTGTAAGGTGATCAAATTTGGCTTAATCATTATATATAAAAGTGTTCTTGTTTCTTGCTTTGGTTCGTGCTTCCGCTA
The DNA here is from genome assembly GCA_910591695.1 of Galerucella pusilla. NCBI lineage: Eukaryota > Metazoa > Arthropoda > Insecta > Coleoptera > Chrysomelidae > Galerucella > Galerucella pusilla. The sequence goes on along the minus strand of CAJUYI010000901.1, from coordinate 62,593 downwards.
AAGTTATACCTTTGCTTTTCAAACTTTTTTTATATTATCGTCCCATGTTTTCCTTGGTGTTCCTCTGGTTCTGCTTTTATGTCTTTTTGCATCCCATATCTGTTTTACTGGCATGTTGCTTAATCTAGTTAAGTGTCCAAACCATTTTAAGTGTCGATCTTGTATTATCTGTACTACTGAATTTCATATTCTGTCTCTCCTTGAAATACCTGCGACCTCTCGTAAGTATTTCATCTTCATACTCTGTAATTTGCTTTCCATCCTCTTCATCAGTACCCAGCTCTCGCATCCAAAAGTTAATATAGGGAGAAATATAAAATCATTTTCGTTTTCACCGAGATTTCTTTTTTTCCAATGAACGAGTATTCAAGATTATGGTACACCTTTGAAGCATTTTCTATTCTTGTATTTATTTCTATGTCATGGTACCCTTTACTATTGATGATTACTCCTAGGTATTTGATTTTTTACCTGTTCTAGATGTTTTCCGTTAAGATTTAAATTTATTTAAGTAAAAAAAAAATAAAAGATAAAAAAAACAGTTAATTAAAAAAATATCCATGAATATTAAAAAAAAGAGCTAAAAGTTAATAACTATGAAAGAACTAACCACTGATAGAGAAAAAACGTAATCTAATCTAAAATACAATGTAATTACTAACCCTAATTCTGTCAGGAGAGAACTTATAACAAATTGACTGGCCAGTTGGTTGTGAAAACCAGTGCCAATAAGACTAAGGGCCGGTTTTACAAGAGAGATTTATACTACGTATAGTTATACTGGGTATAAAGTTATACCAAAATTTATACCTAGAATAAAATTAGTTGGTTTTACGATGCTTTTTTACACCGGTATAGCAATTCTTACTCCAAGAATTGCTATACCGGTGTAAAAAAGCATCGTAAAACCAACCAGTTTTAAACTACTACTACTACTACTACTACTAAATGTGCAGGCGAGCCTTGTCCTGGACAACTCAAGCCAAGGTTCCGACACTGAGGCCACTGGCGGGCCCATTGTGCCATTCCTGCTACCTAGTCATCCATGAAGCCGAGCCCTTCAATAAAGGCCACAACCTTTTTCAGTGGATGCCTGCTTGTGTCTCCAGGAGCCATGACAGTGACTCCGAAGATTCGCCTGCGTAATACAGCCCAGTGTGGACACTCTAAGAGAACATGAACTGACGTTTCATAAGTCATGCCGCATCCCCTACATAGGGAACTTTCCTCTACTCCTAGATTGTAGAGGTGCTTCCTCATACAGCAGTGCCCTGTTAGGAGTCCTGCTATCTTCCTTAGCCTACTCCTTGGTAGTTCAGTGGCTGCCCTGGCGTGTCCATAGTTTTAAACTAGGTATAAATTCTGGTATAACTTTATACCCAGAATAACTATACCTAGTATAAATCTCTCTTGTAAAACCGGCCCTAAATCACACACACACACACACACATTTAAATTTATTTGGGTATTTTCTGTTCCTGTCACCATTACTTTTGTCTTCTCTTCATTTATTTTTTATAGGTTCAGGGAAAAAACTTTTCCAATACACAATTTTTTCCCATGAATTTACAAACACCCTTTATATTGCAACACGATACAAGTACATTTTTTTCATCCATCTTCTTACTCACCCTTTATTTGTGTTATTTGCCTCTTGTTGCATAACTTCTAGAATTCTCTTACATGCGTTGGTACAATTTTCTGGATTTCCGTAAATAGTAATGGCTTTTTCTAAAGAACCTACATTATCCTTTCTGTGTACGTCCACTCGCGCCCTAGTTTGTTGTGTTATTTGTCTTATTGTTGAACCCTGCCTACCAATAATAGCTCCTACCTGCAAAATACACAAAAAAGTCGGTTAATACTAAAGCAGGCAGCACTCAATAATAATTATTCTAAAATATTTTTCAAAAACAGTGACTCTTCAACTAAGAAGAAACAACTACTTCCTGGGCTATTGAATTACACTTCAAAGTCAAACGAGGTTGGTATACAAAATACCCTAACCATTCTGGTTTGCAATTAGAAGGGAATTTTCAGCAGTACCTTTTTTAAAAATGATCATGGCGCTGAATGTAAGAAAGAACATGTATTTAAAAAAATAGAAATTTCTTTTTTTTTTTTAAATAAGAAAGGTCATGATTACTAAAAGTTTTTGCACGTAATTTTTGTTTTCATCTGTAGAATGAAGTATCTGGTTGGGTCTCATCTAGCTCTACCCTCAAAATAACGTTTGAGTACTGCTAAAATTTCCGACGAACACAACACCTTATCGCTATAACTTCTAAATACGAAAGTGGTAAACTAAGAGCGGCCCGACTATATCTATATTACTTTATATAAGTTGAATGTCAATCTTAAAATTTGTATGGGAAAAAAGAGAGATTTGGAGTCGTTCTAAAGAATAAACATACATGAGTCATTTTTTAAAATGCGATTTTAATAACTGATAAATATTAAAAATACTCTATTCGATCCCCGAACCAAAATCTTCAGTTCATTTCTGCTTTTGGTTTGTCTATTAACACAAATTTATTGAAGTACCTGTCTCTTGGTCAGTCCAAGAAGTATATACAAAAAGGCATGGGAAATAGCTTCCTACATCGCCATTCACATCCTGCAAATATTATATTGTTCTCTCTATATGCCGATGTAGTACATTTATTTCCATGAAGTGGATCTCCTGCTTTAACATACAGGGAGTAAAATTTGTATGTGTTGGGTGAGCTTATAGTGAGAAATAGGTACCTAGGTTAGGTTAGGTGTGTGGTGAGTGGGTCTATAAGGCCCTCCACTGCGACTTGCAAGAGTCTATTGTGGCTCACACGTATTCAGATTTCACCAAACAAATTCAGCTTTTTAACAATGCCGATTAGTTTATTTGGTGAATGATTTTTCAGGTCCGAGGGCGAGAGAGAGACCCTGCCAAACATCAGATACCTGATACCAATCGCGGCGGGGCAGGCACAAATTATATGCTCTGCTGTTTCATCATCTTCCAGACAAAGACGGCAATTCGGATCTTCCGACAGTCCAATTTTTTACATATGATGATTCACATGACAGTGGCCTGTAAGACAACGTAGATAGTCTAACATTTGTTTGGAGACATTCTTCGAAGGATGTATAAAAGCCTTTGAATGAATTAATCCTGGTAAATTATGCCAGAAACTTGCTGTCCAGGTCTTAAGTGTTTGTTTGTCGAAACTTATTGCGATGCCAATAGTAGGTTCTGGTCCGATAGAAACACGTGCGGCACCCTCACTTGCAAGAGAGTCTGCCTTCCCGTTTCCTTCCATGCGAGAATGGCCAGGGATCCAGGCAGTAATACTTTATTGAGTTCTCCTATTGAGGAGAATCATTTTTGGCAGTCTAAAGTCAATTTCGACGTTACACGGTGAGAGCTGTCCGAGAAATTTTTTATTGTTCTATGTATGAGATTGGCTTGCTCCAATCTCTCCACACATGAAACAATGGGGAATAGGTACCTACTAACAGAAGCTCTGGACATGTCAAATATAACAAACAGGGATTGGTGAATTCTAGTAAGAACACTCTAAAAATATAACACGCTTTGTACTTATATTTTTTATGGTTTATTGAAATTTTAATTATTTTTATATTTTACAAAGGTATAAATATATTGCCAATTAGATAATAATAGGTTGTTTAAATGTTTGAAATAACCGTACCTATATGCGTACACGTGTCAAAACTTACATATTCGGTGATTAACCTTGATAAAATTCAATATGTATTTAAGTTGAATTTTAAATTTAAAAAGCTGAACAAACTTGTACCAGTATCTCGGGATGAAGATGTTTATTTGTATTCTGTATCTATTTTATTTGACTAAGATCATCGAACCTAGCTTTTCTGC
>CAJUYI010000901.1:0-19022 GCA_910591695.1 Galerucella pusilla | reverse complement strand
TCCTTTTATCAAAGACAGGGGCACAATACCATGAGATGATAAAAGGTTCATTTCCGGAGATGTTACATTTTTTTCATAATTAAGATTTCAACTCAAATACTTTCATAAAGAAAGGAATTCTTTAATAAAGTCGGTCTTTAATTAAATTTAGTTTATAAAAAGTTGCGATTAGGAAGTCAAAGTTTACTAATTTACTGCCAGGAACATGGAAATTACCTTCGGAATATAATTATCATTCGCATCGTCGCTTCTTAAGGTGTGTATACACTAGACGAGCGGAACAATCAATTTCTTTTAAATTATACAATTCAGATTTATTCAAAACGTTCACAGCATCACTCATCATTCACTACCATGATAATTTTTAATTTCTTCATAACCGACCCTAAACTCGTCCTGATACACAAATAAATTGAAAAAAATTGATTTTCACGATATTTTAATATTATTGGCATGGTTCATCCTATACTGGTTTTCCAAGGGTCACGAAACCTAAAGTAGGTTAGATGGACTTAAAAGTCCGTCTAGTATTTGTTATTTGCTTTTCGCATGAGAGTTTATTTATATTTCTCCATCAAATTAAAAAAAAATTTTTTAATGTTTACAAAAGTTCTTGGGTGAAAATCGTCCAGCCATAAAACGTATTCCATTTTTATTTATTTTCTTTTTCAATGAGCCATAATTGCAAATATCTAATTATGAACAATGAATGAAAAAAAAACGTCGTTCGCTGTAGGTAGGTAGGTGGGTGAATGTACTGTTGAATGATTCACCAATTCCCTTCCGCCTGTCTTGGTTGCAAGACCAACCAACAACGTGGGCAATAAATAGATACACAATTTTCACGTAAACGGAATTACCCAGCTGAAAAATTAAGTATCCACTTAAGAAACGATTATTACAATGCGTCAACAATAAAAATTATTAAAAAATATTAAATCCCTTCTCCTTTTGATAAGAAAGAAAAATTAAAATAATAATTTGAAAAAAAACTTATTTAACTGGAAAATATAAGAAGTACCAAAAGTAGTAACAAAAGAAAAGTAACAAAAATTGGAGACAAAAAGGACGAATTTCGGAACAAGAAAAGTAAAATTTCAAATATTTAAATATAACAAATAAATTTAAATAAATAATTGAAAAGATATTTGGAAATAATAAAAATAAAAACTATTTGAAAACGGGAGAAGCATGGAAATAGTTCAGACCAGAATAAAACAGAAATTTCAATATTTGATAGTAATAAAAAATTCAATCAAACATAATCAATTCTTCAAAAATAAAAATAATAGTAATAATAATAATTCGAAGTAGTTGATGTCCATATTGAAAAAATAATAATAATTAATTTATAATGTCAAAGATTGTAATGCTTAAATAAATTGTTAAGTGAATATTTGAAAATAAATTATATTTCAATATAATTTTCAATATTGAACCCAAAAACCTAAGTCAAATATATTCAAATAAATTAATAGTTGAAATTAAATAAATATTTTTTATAATATATGCTAAATTATGTTTGAACCACACCAAACGATGGAATATTAACAGTCAAAAACCGCATAAGTGATAATACAATTTTTGTAACATTGGGAGGGGTGTCTCATTGTATTTTCGGTATAGTACATGCAATAGCCTTCTTGGTGTGCGTCATCGTTTGTAACATATTATATCCGGGTTTTCGGTATGTCGTTTATTTTATTTGCTATTTATTAACCTTACATTTTATAAATAATATTATCAGGATCGTATTCAGCCAAATTATCCGTGTACCTATGCATATTTTTGTATTATTTAAATAAATATAACAATGATATTAATAGTCACTTCTCATATGAATAATAATTGACCGTAAACAACAAAGTACTGACCTAACTCCAAGATCTCATCCATATCTCAAATGTGGTTGTATGAAATCCAAACCAATGGTTCAATAAAACTCAAAGTCCAAACCACAGAAAATTTAATTAAAGTCCCTCAAAGGACACTTATGATGCTACTAGTTTCGGTACAATATTACCATCATCAGGCTACAATATAAAGAAATGGTACACTTAATACATGAAGATCTTATAAAATGCCCTTTTGGCAAAGCCCAGTATGCCAGCAGTTTTAATTACCTTCATTAACTTAGTTTCTAAAAATTCCAATGTTCTTCCCTTTTCTTTTCTCTCCTTACCACTTGAGTAAAATTTGAAATTATTTGATATAAGTATGTTTTAACATACTAAAACATTTTTTAATGTTTTTGGCAACAACCTATTGTTCTTTGGATTATTTGTTTCATACAGGTAACTAAAAAATTTTATTTTATTTCAATTTTGACTACCTACTAATATAATTTATATTATCAAACTTGTAATTTGAAATATTTTCATTTCCTTTTTAATCAGTATTTAAACAGTTTTTATTTGTAATATTCTCATTTTGTATTATTAATTATAATATCATCTTTCACATTAATTTTATATCTATTACTTTTGTTCAAGTAATATTAACAAATTTTATAAGATCTTCATGCATTAAGTGTACCATTTCTTTATATTGTAGCCTGATGATGATATATGATGATGATGATGATGATGATGATGATGATGATGATGATGATAATATTGTACCGAAACTAGTAGCATCATAAGTGTCCTTTGAGGGACTTTAATTAAATTTTTTGTGGTTTGGACTTTGGGTTTTATTGAACCATTGGTTTGAAAGTACAGACCTGACGAGAACTGTCAGTGGGACAGTAGAAAAAGACTTAAGGCACATTGCCGCTACGAAAGGTACGTCTACATCCTGAATAGTATAATTTCTCCCTAAGGATAGGTCACGCTTGCTCGTAATATTAACATCAACCAATCAAATATTTTCATGTCAAAGTGTAACCCTGATACATTCAAAAAGTTCATTAATGTGATATTTTGATTAGGATTAATCACAGACCTGCTTTTTTTCCACTTTTTTCCAACGGAATGTGTTAGGACATTAACAATCGATGACGCACATTAAAAAAGATTATTATATAAGGTATTTTTCAATTACTTATAACTTACGAATAAAGACAGATACTCTATTGACACACTGCTTGTCATACTATTGTCTAGAAAGCCACAATCTTACAATAAATGATTTGACAACTTTAGTTGGCTCACTTCATCGATGTTTGAGAATACAATAAATGATTTTGGACAACAAAGTTCTATCAATAACACTAATCTTGCTCATGCATTGAAAAGTTCTGAGTAAGTTTACACTGAAAACGTTAAATTTCAGAGCTTCACTATTATTACCGGAATATATAGTAATATATCATAATTAACATTGACATTTATATAAGCTTATAATTCATTATTTTATCTTTATACATGGATAAACTTTTACCATAACTTTGTAACATGTAATAAGTCCAACAGAAAACAAGGTATAATATAAACTAGCTAAAGCACTTTCAAATGAAAATGAGTAGAATTTTTGTAAAAGAAAAATTTTCCAATAAAAGACTATTGTTTCCTCCAAAAAGAAATGAAGAAGTAGCTAAAGCAATTTGCCATAAAGTTACAACATAGAGAAGGTGAGTACAAAGCACAGCGACGTAATCCAGATTACTGTAAGGATTTAGCACTTATTTACGCCTTCATGATTTCTAAAAAACGGTTAAATAAAATTTCAATATTTAAAAAATCCTATAGTCTGGACGATCCCAACAAAAACTGCATGTAAACAAAGACCACGCGTGATCTATTCTAAGTCGGCTGCGTATTGGACGACTCGCATTGAAATAAGCACCGTCCAACCTCATCCACTTGCCTCGGTCTTTCAATGTTAACGTGAATTTGTTTGGAGCGTTTTTTCTTGACAACGAACCGACTATACTTCTTTCGATCCCATTTGCCTAGACCTAGATGGTGTGGCCACACCTCCAGGCTAGAAGAAATGTTCGATGGAAGATGGTTGGCAAATATTGGACCATTTTACGCTGTCCAGATTTAAACCTTGTTGATTTTTCAATATGGGGGTATTTAAAAATGTTGTTTACCAGCACCCTGTTACCACCAAAGAATGTATCATGAAGAGTGTTCGACAGGCATTTGCACAATTATCAACAAAGCAACTAAGTATATCTAATCGTGATGTGTTAAAACGTTGTAAAAAATGTTTGCAACAAAATGGGGACGTTTTTGAATATTTACTTTAAAACATTTTTTCCACTATTAGCTGTGAAGTTGACAATTATTGCTACTAAGAGCCAACTAAGAAGTTGAATTTCTCTATTAGTGGTTAATAATTTTCGGTTATTAACCTAGGTCAATCATGGACAAATTCAAATATTTTCAACAAAAACTTGTGCAACATAATTTTGTATACCCAGGAGATTGTCTTTAACATATTTGCTGCTTGAAATTACCCATCAAGATAAAATTATTTGAATAAAAATGTCATTAGGTTAAAATTCGCGCTCAACCAAAAATGACTGGTGACATAATGAGTGCGTTCATAATATATCGAAAACTGACAGTGTACTTGTCAGTCAGACGACGGATTAAGCGCTTCTCGGGGTGCGTTTGTACATTATTTTCAATTTTTGTCTTAAATTTGGCTAGTAGTGGAAAAAATTGTTTATACACCATGGTGTTGAACCCCGCACCTTATTTCGCTCGGGACAAAGCCCCTTGCGAAATAATCTTGGTGCTCGATCAATAATAATGTTCTTCACCACCTTGGTCTATTGTCCATTACATAAACCAATATTATTAATAATAAAGAACAAAAAAAAAGAAAAATATAGTTCCTAGGTATGGGGAAATGTTAGGAATATTTTTCCTGAATATAATGTACATACAGGGTGTGGTGCGAAAAGTTTTGATTAAAAGTAATGGTTATATTCAGGTTATACCGAAAGTAGACGTCATAAAATCTAATAGTTTCCATTTTGTTTTCGAATTCTACATGAAATTTTAGATATAATCTGTCCTATACCAAAAATGAAGTATGTTACGAGATATTTAGATTTTTTTCAAAGTGTTGAAAAAATACTGTTAACTCCATACTCTCATTATTATTTTATGCTCTATTCAAAGTAAGCAGCTTATAAATAATTCAAATTGTGCATGTTGGTTTTTTCTATTTAAAGCACCCTGTAGTTGGCAGGAAGGGAAAGAGATCGCACAAAATAGGAGAAGCCGAGCAAAATGTGTGTACACAATAATGTTAGAATGTCATACAATAAGATATTTTTTCTCATTTTATCAAAAATTTGACTTTGCAGTTCTAAATTCCAAGATATTATTGATTGTCTGGTTGTCGAATTTTTTCGTAGTGTCAGATAAGTTAAAAACTTAATTATTATTGATAATGGTGGCTGGAACGCTTCCGAAACGATGAATTAGGAATATAAACAATATTGTGGTTGATTTCCAAAAATAATAAGGACTTTCAAGTTTGTGTTTAAAATTCTATGAAAAGGATAACATTTAAAATAGGTTGTAGAATAGTTAGTTGAATTACAAAGTGGGGATATATTTATATTCATATTACGTTATGAAAGATTGTAGATTAAAATGAAATTGGAAACTACTGCAATATATGCTAGTTTTGCCGATTTAACTGTTTGTTGTAAGTACTCGACAAAATTCAAAGAATTTAAAGTTTGTTACAATAAAAACAAATTTCGTTATTAGTAAAAAATGTTTAGGAAACGAGAAATAAAAGCAATACGGCTTTTTATATTTGTTAACATCAATAAAATTAGATTTTAAGAACAGTTTTAATTTTGTAACATTACTTTATTTCAGGTTTAAGTTGGTTTTACCATTGTTTTTAATATAGTAATTAAAATTAACACTATAGTACTGCCCCCGCCCGACCCTCAATAACATACACCCATGCTGTCACATTCTGAAGCAGAAGGAAAATAATAGTGCCAATGACCCCATCAAGACTGGATACGTTCTATGAATGGAAATTTTAAATTCAAGGTGAAACATTGTTTACTACGGCTTTCGACATTAATAAATCCAAAAGTGATTGTCGTGAAAAGAGATAAAAAAAACAATCCAATAACATACAAAACATGTCAAAAACTTCAAAAAAAAACTAGGATCACAACGTTGGCACCGCCGATATCTCTGACATTAAGCATTTACAATTCGCTCAGTCGCACATACAAATTGTTGATTTAACAACAATAAAAAGAAATGACTTGATAAGGAAACGTTGAAATGCAATAAAAATACTTACATAGGGTTTTTAGACATCTGCATGGCCTCAAACGCCATCGAAAACTAAAAAATAAACAACAAAAACCGACAAATTTTCAATAAATTCCTTTCAAAAACATAAAAATATCAATGAAATTAACACGCGCGGCACTGTAGTACGTCAGCGACTGCTGGAAATATGCCGCGATGAACTATGCAACACCGTTGCCGGTTTTATTTGTTAAAATCACCCAATTGTTAATAACAATATTGACATCACAGAAATTTTATCTATTTTAAAGGACTAAAACCGCGACATTATTTCGTTACGATTTTCATAATAATATTTATATTTATAAAATTATTAAATATATTCTGTATGTTCCTTGTGGTATATTATTCATTCTTTTTTTAATTTCTTGGGAAATTAAACCACAATATTTTTAAATTCTTTATTTCAACGTTTCGGTAGCGTTCCAGCTACCGTTGTCAAGAAAAAATAAGTAGAAATTAATTTTTATCCCTAACTGACACAACAGAAAAAATTTGACAACTAGACAATCAAAAATTAAAATTGATTGTCTAGTTGTCAAATTTTTTCTGTTGTGTCAGTTAGGGATAAAAATTAATTTCTACTTATTTTTTCTTGACAACGGTAGCTGGAACGCTACCGAAACGTTGAAATAAAGAATTTAAAAATATTGTGGTTTAATTTCCCAAGAAATTAAAAAAAGAATATTAAATATATATTGAAATTATACTATATTATTATTAATTTGAAAACATCCCTAGGATATTATCAGGATTATCCATCTCCAATTCAAAAAAATATACAAAAATAATTTGTTGTTCAATGGACCATCCATAAATTACATTGTTACAGGGGTAAGGAGGGGGTCGACAAAGGTTGACATTGTTTGATAAGGGGGTGGGAAGGATCCTAAATTTCGTCACATGTCAAAATCTATTTAAATCTGCTCTGTTAATTTCTTGAAATGTTTGATTTGATGTTAATTTTATTCAAAAATAATTTAAATTGAAATAAAACAAATTTCGGAACTGCTGTTTCGATGCAATAATTATTTCTAGATGTAAAATTGTAAAATAGATGACGTAATCTATGGATAGCTCCTAATATCTAGCAATGGGATATGAAATCATGGGTATCGGGCAAAATCTGATTTTTATTTAAAAAAATCAAAAATCATTGATTTTTTTTAAATCACTGCTGCTTCTTCAGCTTCAGTAGAACGCGTATTTAGCTCTTTTGGTTTTGTACACTCGGATATTAGAAACAGATTAGGCACAGAAAAAGGAGGAAAACTCGTGTTTTTGTTTAAATTGTATAACGAAAATGAATAGACTGAAAATATACAGTAATAAAATGTAGCTGTTGCATTTAGTTTGAGAATTTGGAATTATGTACTTCTTTTTTGTTGTTTTTGCTAAAAGCAGATACTCCTTTTGATTTTTGAGAAAACTTTCATATGTTGTTATTTGTGTTCTGAATAAGAAAGAAAAAAATTGATTTTAATCAGCCCACTCTTGATCCATAAAATAAGTTTTTAAACTGTGGGTTATTGGGTCGCTAAAGATTGTATGTCTATGTCTTAAAATTAAATTTAATGACTTGATAACTCAATAGTAAAAGTGAAAAAACTGGCATGGGCTTACAAAATTAATTTCAAATTTCATGGGGTACCTGGTCTAAATCGTAGTTTCTAAAAATGTTATCGATAACATGGCATGGTCTTTTGGATAACTGAGGAGCTCGCGTGCAAAACTGAATTTTCAAAATTTTACAGGAGATTAAAAAAACATCCTACCTGTTTATTTCATAAAATTGTCTTATTTTTCAAATACAAAAGTACTGAAGTTGAACAACAGATTAACCTATCTAGACATTATCCACAAAAAAACATTGGATATATCCGGTTGTGCGAAATATCCAGGTTTTCTCCTTCGTTATTGTCTAATAAGTTTTTGTATCGTGGAAGGTCTTCCCTATTTCGCCGATCTTCCTCAAAATACTTCTTCATCAAGTAGATCAAACTGTTTTTCTTTTTATCTGGAATAGTTTACCCAATGGATATTCAGTTCGATGTTGTCTTTGGACCAGTGACTCCCAAGTAGTTGTGTTGGCTCATGATGTGAAACTTATCTTAACATAAGATTCTACTTATACTTGCTGACCCGAAAAAGTATTATGTAACTATACAGCTCAAACTAATCCAAAATTTTAATAGCGCTTTCTATCATCAACTAATAAGATGGGCGACACCAAAAAACCGTACAAAAGTAATAGACAATTATTGAATCATAAAAAAATACACATATCTCAGTACAGGTAAGGTTGACTTACGGTTAAGATAATCAGGTTGTTTACCATAATTTTTGTGGTGTTTGAAGTATGCTACTACCATATGGCATTCAGTTACATTATTGAGTAAAAAAACCAATTTTAGTCTACCTTTTCAGTTAAACGTTCGTGTATGTCTATGTTTTTTGTTTTATTAGGTAGGTGAAAAATAGTTGTGTGTAACAAAAAACGCTTTAGCAGCCCTTAACTGTCAACAGCCTCGTTTTTCTAATAGTCTCGGGCTGCTAAAACATTTTCTGCCCTTGTGATACAATATACTATTTCAGCTGCAGCATGAACATTGATTATTATTTCTATGGGGTTTTATGGCTTCCCCATTATGGGATATTACTTGTTAATGATACAAAAGGCTACTGAAAAGTAAAAAACGTAGACCAGTTTTGAGCTGCGTATTTACCAAGTGTACTTGCAATTCGAACTAAAGAGTCATATTTCAGTGCATAGGGAAATGTGCATTCCACATGATTGGCACACTATTATATTTCTACGACAGTGTTGAAAAAACAAATACCTATCCACGAACGTTAGAGCTGAAGTATATTCCTAATAACAAAGTATTTGTAAATAAAAACTATTTAGGACGACTAGTTTAAAAGACAATACACCATTTCCTCATTTAAATTCCTTTTTTTCCTTATAATCAAATGAAAATCACCCAATCTGACAACGCCGCCAGTTGAACGTAATAAAGATAAAAGACACGGAAAGAGAGAGAAAGAAAAGATCTTTTCGAAATGTACCGGCAGATTCTTTCGGTAGCAACTAAATCGCCGAATCGAAAAGGCAAAGCGCGCACTCTCGCTCCTCGGCTTCGGCGGTTCTACTTCGACCGGCTAACCGGCCGGCATTTTTTGGGTATTTTAAATGCTGCCGAATCTCTCTTTCTTCCCTCTCTTGTTTGTTAGTTACTCCATACGTCACTACCGCACATAAACGTGCACTTGTAGAGCGTGAACGTTGGTTACGTTTAAGGGTTTCTTTCTATATACAGGGTGAATCTATGTTGAAATAATTACACTCGATTTTTGTAGTGGTTCAGAAACACTATTAGCGAAAAGCGTTGGGAATTCGAAAACAAATCAAATTATTTCTGAATTTTTATTTTTCAAGTTAAAAGTGTTTTTCACGATAAATGTTTGACCACCTTATTTATAAATATTCCAATTTTTCTGATCTTTCATTGCTTGTTTCCTATACTGCACCTACCCAATTTAATCTTCAAAGCCCTTTTTATATTTCCATAAAATGGGATTAAAATGTTTAAAGATAAAATAGAAAGTAGGGATTACGGGTCAATGATGTGATTTGAAAATGTGGAAATAACAATTCATCAAGGTTGAAACCCCCCCCCCCCATGGAAAAGGAACAATAATTTGTTATTAACATACTGACTTCGGCGGCGCCATCAATGAACTTTCTCTTTCTAAACCAATTAGATAAAAAAAAACCCAAACCACCCCTCCATGTAAAAGCTATAGCTACTGAAATTCATACGTTTCCAAAACATATACCGCATTTCTTCTTTTGTAATATGTTTGTAACTAGGTATTTCAATCGAAAAAGTATTATGGTACCTTCACAAAAATGCATATTGTTTACGTCATATTTTCTTCTCAATATTACTAATACTTCGTTATCAGATATCCTTCACGTGACGCCCCCTGTAACAAAATGTAAAATAATATCCCCTGTATAAAAGTATGCCTGTGTGTCGATAAATATACAGTGGAATTATTAGCAAAAAACGAACGCCCTTTATCTTTTTCCACGGCAATATTTTTTCAAGGCATAAACAATCCTGCACTCTTTTTGGCGTGGAAAGAGTCACTTTTCCGTAAGTAAATTTGTTAAGATTTTGGGGAGTATACTGACATTTGAATATTTAAAATATATACTTGTATGGTTGTAGTTCACCAAGTGACTAAAAAACTAAGAAATTTATTAGAATTTTGCTATAATTTTTAATAGAATAAAACGTATATTTCATTAATTTTTTAATGGCCCTGGTATAAGCTTTATCAATTAAAAGTCAAATTAATTTGTTGATATGTATTTAATAATAAATGTTTCTTTATGTTAACTTTTGGGTTTTTTTCGCATGCTAGTAGAATAAATCCTAGGTTAGGTTAGGTTAGGTTTGTGGTGAGTGGGTCTATAAGGCCCTCCACTGCGACTTGCAAGAGTCTATTGTGGTTCACACGTATTCAGATTTCACCAAACAAATTCAGCTTCTTAACAAAGCCGATTATTTTATTTGGTGAATGATATTTTAGGTCCGAGGGCGAGAGAGAGACCCTGCCAAACATCAGATACCTGATTCGAGCCGCGGCGGGGCAGGCACAAATTATGTGCTCTGCTGTTTCATCATCTTCCAAACAAAGACGGCAAGTCGGATCTTCCGACAGTCCAAGTTTTAGCATATGATGATTCAGATGACAGTGGCCTGTTAGACAACGTAGGTCATGCCTGCTATGGTCTAACATTTGTTTGGAGACATACTTCGAAGGATGTATATAAAAGCGTTTGAATGAATCAATCCTGGTAAATTATGCCAGGAGTCTAAAACTCTTCTTGCTGTCCAGGTATTCAGTGTTTGTTTGGCAAAACTTATTGCGATGCCAATAATTGTAAGTTCTGGTCCGATAGAAACACGTGCGGCACCCTCCCTTGCAAGAAAGTCTGCCTTCTCGTTTCCTTCCATGCCAGAATGACCAGGGATCTAGACCAACAATACTTTATTGAGTTCTCCTATTGAGGAGAATCTTTTTTGGCAGTCTAAAACCAATTTCGACGTTACACGGCGAGAGCTAAGTGCTTTTAAAGCCGCTTGGCTGACCGAGAAAATTTTTATTGTTCTATGTATGAGATTGGCTTGCTTCACTCTCTTCACACATGAAACAATGGCGTAAATTTCCGCCTGAAATACGGTTGCATAGGATCCTAGAGAGATTGAAATTTCTGTCCTAGGTCTGAGCCGTCTGTGTACCAACAGCTGTCTGCTCTTAATAGTTCATCCTTACGGAGGACCCATTCATCTTTATTTGGAATAAGGACGGTGTAAGGCAGGTCGTAGTTTACTGTTGGAGGCATTATGTCAGAGGTCATTCCCAGAATACTGTGACTTTCACTGTCCGCTAGTATTCTGCTTCGTTCTGCATAAGCCTGATTTGTACATTTAGAAATATGTACAATTCTGTATGCTGTCCATCTAGCCTCTCTTTCCAAAAATATATGGAGAGGAGGTAGGTCCAGAAGGATTTCCATGGCTGCTGACTGTGTGGAGCTGATAGCACCAGTGATTGCCAGACAAGCCTGTCTCTGTAAACCAGAGAGCTTTGCTTGGGCCGTTCGCAGTAAAGCTTTTGGCCACCAGGCAATAGCTCCATATGTGATCATTGGTCTAACGATCATCACATATATCCAATAGATTTGTATGGGTCCCAAGACCCAAGATTTTCCACAGATCCTGCGACATGTCCACAAAGATTTTTCCAAGTGAGCGTTCCAAGTAAGTTTCTTATCTCGGATAATCCCCAAATATTTCACTTCCGCTGCAAATGGAATAACCTCACCATTGTAGGAAAGTGGTGAAAGATCCTCCAACTTCCTTTTTCTAGTGAAGGGAACTATTACAGTTTTGCCAGGGTTAACAGACATCTGTTCCCTCTGACACCAACTGTGAACATCGTCCAACGTCTTTTGGAGGATATATATGCTACCCTTCCTGACTTGGTCCTTGCCAAGATGACAAGGTCGTCTGCATACGCTTGCAGTTCTACCCCTTCTCTTTCGAGATCGCTAAGCAAGTTATCGATCAAGAGAGACCACAGTAGGGGAGACAGTACTCCGCCTTGTGGGCATCACCTGGAAACCTTAAAGCTGATGGTCTCGTCCTGAAGAGATGTAGTGGCTGTCCTATTTGTGAGTATGGCATATATCCAACCAGTAATGGTTGGTTTGATGCCCTTTTCAGTCAAAGCTGAAGCAATGGAGGTCGGTAGTGCATTGTTAAATGCTCCTTCAGTGTCAAGAAATATGGCCACCGCAATCTCCTTGTTGTTAAGGGATTGTGTGATTTTCTCAACAAGGTTGTGTAACACTAACACGTGTGTAAAGTGACTTTTCCGCACTAGTTAGGTAAACTACTACTTTAACAACGTAGAATTTTTACTTTTATAATAAAAGTACGAATTTTCCGCATTGTAACGGACTCCCTAGAAATATTGCGTCAACGGGTTTCATTATGACGATTTTAAATTTTGGCGAATACTCCCTAATCATATCAAAATCGGATAATTAAAAGCTAGGTTGTTGAACTTCCCAATATTTATGATGCCAGCAGGCGAGATTCTAAAAAAAATCATATTGTATGTTTTCACAAACATAAAGTATACAAATTGTGGTTTATATTTATGGAAAAAGTAATTTGATTTTTTTAAAAGTGTTGGAAGAGATGAAACAATCAATAGGTAAAGCACACGCATATATAAATTATTAGAATTTTAACGATGATATAAATGACATTCAGCGTACAGTTACATCATTGGAACGAAGATATATTTTTTAATATTATCAATTATTCAAATATAGGGTTGTCCAAAAAAAAACGGAATTTCCTTTTTTATTGATATACTTGTTTTTTTCGAGCCATACATCAGACAATTTTTGACCGATTTCATGTTTGACCTCTCGTTACATTCACAAATGTCTGAACTTTCGTAAAATACTTCGCGAACATATACAGTGCGAAACAAAAAATTTCCAGTCAGTTTTAAAGTTTGGTAAAGTTTGGATGTGTCCGCCATTTTGTTTTTTTAAACAAAACGCGAAATATTAGATTAGTAGTGTGTCTTGATCAATTATCTTTTGAACAAAACCGACATCAAAAAAATCGACCTATAAATAAAAAAGGAAATTCCGGTTTTTTTTGGACAACCCTATACATAATCATAATAGATTCATTGACCAAGATAAACAAAAAATAATAATCTGAATATTATAATAAGTATAGTATCATTTTGGTCAAAAGGACTACTGATCAGTAAAACTGTTCTTCCTCAAAAGCCTTTAAGCATGGTGGTTCATTTGAATTAAGCCATAAGGCCACAAATTATTATTTTTCCTCCCTATATTGTAAGAACGTAAGTAACAATTACCAAAAAGGTGTCGATTGCTCTTGACGACGGGGTGGTAATAATTTATGTTACCTATATAAAACGTGTATTTTACAAAATTTAGATAAATGTTTCCCAATAATTTCTCCATCTCCAACCCAGTTTTCTGTTAAAGTGATGACCTTATTGTATTACAAATTTTATGCAGGTTAGTTTTAATCCACTATATTAATTTGAATTACATTTGAAAAGCATTATTTCACAATATTCCAATTTATAATAAGTATATACTTCAACGAGTGCAGAATGATGGCTATTATCCACGCGGATGAAGTTTCCAAAACGAGGGAGCGCAGCGAGTGATTTTTTTGGAATCATCCAAGTGAATAATAGCCATTCTACATAAGTAAAAGACTATACTTTCTCCACGACTAAAAAGAAAAATTTCCAGTGAGGATCGAACCTCGATCGTCCGCGCCATAGTCAACCACCACTAGGCTATAGAGCATATTTATAAAAATATAAAGAGTAAATATATAATACGTAACTCATATTTTTAATCGGAACTCTTACATTTATAAATGAAATTAATTCCGAGAGGCGTACATATTCACTATCGCTCCTGTTGTCCATTTTTTCTCTTATTATATGTAAAATTATGATTTTATAATTATTTTGACGTTTCAAACGACGCGCTGTCAGAAGCGATTTGCGTTCTTAGGTATTTGACGTTTTAAAGAGACGATTTGATTTATTCATTTCAATTCATTTTAGCGTGAATTCTGATAATAATAGAATGTGATTGGCTAACGAGAGTGAATTCTTTTTATTATTCACTGGTGTGGAGAATGTATATCATTATGTAGCTAAATATGTAAAAATAATTTGTGCGTTATTATTTAGTCGTGGAGAATAGTATATTATTAAACGAGCAATTTATGATAGCCATAATTCACGATGGGTGACGTTTGCGTCACGAGCCGCAGGCGAGGGGCGCAAGTCACCCAAGTGAATTATGGCCATAAATTGCGAGTAGAATACTATACTTTGTCCACGACACTTAATTTATTTATTAATAAATAAAAGTCAGTAGCGATTTGGCATATTACTAACCTCAAAATGTTGTAGCAGCTACTTCAAATAATTTGACATATATAGAGATGGGCGATACTGTAGAAAGTATCAATACAACGTACCGTTATAAATATATTGTTTTAAAATACTTAATTTTAGAAAATATCGTTATGAAAAGTATCAATACTAAAAATTACAATATTTTATAGATACGATATATGTCAGAAACAAATTTCCTGAACAAAATACATAGATTTAATAGTTTATTCCATATTGTACCCCCATCTCTAGTCGTGAATTATGAACCATAATTCACGATAGTTGATATATGGGTACCATATACCTTTAGTTAGGAGGTAAAATATTGACTTATTATTAGGTGGTCGTGGACAAAACAATTTTATGCACCATTATGCACCATTGGGCGGCTATTAACTTCAAAGGGATTAAAAATATGGGTCATCACATTAACAATAGTTACACTATACTCTTGAAGGACTTCTGGCTTCTTATTATTGTAAAACATTGATTTGTAGCTTCATTTTTATTGTTAACGCTTCCTGCTACATACCTTTCCGTAGTAGCTGCAGATTTTCATCCGCCATGGAAATGCCATGGAATTGAAGAAATCGAGTTTTCCCCGACAGACTGGTTTAAACACTTTCCATTTTAATATCGCATGAAGAAGCGAGGATTAAAAAATTCTTATAACCATCATGTAATTTCGATTTCTATTTCTATTTTGAAATAACAACTCATCGTCAATTATTCATTTACAAAACATTTACTTACATCTTCCTTGTCAAACAATTTTTTGGGTTTATATCCATCATTTCTTCTTCTCAAACATGCTCGAAGTTTAGGATACTTGAAAATATCTATGTTTTCCTCTATGAAAGCATATTTTTCGTGAAACGTCCATAATTTCATGCGAATAATATAAAATTAAATTAATAAAAGTCCAAGAGAAAATTCTTCACGGGATGTAAGTATATTTACTAGTAAGTCTCGAATTTTATTGACACCCTTCATTATCGCTCGGGTGCAAAATCGTTCACGTCTAGTAAATGCCCTTATAGTATAAATAACTATTATCACATTCGAGATGGTGGAGACTAATATATAATTAAAAAAACTAAAGCACCTTGAACTGTATAGTGTATATGTATATGGCGCTGAATGTAAGAAAGAACATGTATTTTAAAAAAATCAAAATTTCTCTATTTTTCAATAAGAAAGTTCATGATCACTAAAAAAAGGTCGTAATTTTTGTTTTCATATTATGTAGAATGAAACATCCAATAGAGATCCGGTTGATATCATAAGAGCGCCCGACTAGTAATTTATTTTTAAGATGCATGTAAATATTCCATGTCGTAGCAAATCGTCTTTTGTATTCTCCAGCCCCCATTGTATTGTTTCATTTCTCGAAAAACAATTTATCTTGTAACTTCCGCGGACTTGAAAATAGTCTTCCTTTCGTTTCAAAAATAAGAGGAAAACGACCGCTTGTAGGTGCTTTTGTCAAATATAGAAGACTGAGAAAGACTAAAAAAATTGAAATAGAATATATTTTTGAACTACATTGGAACAATGATTTTTTTAATGAAAGTTTTGAGGCAAACTGTATATTTATAGCAAATAATACTATACATTTTATAAATAGACCAGCACTCCGTTACGATACGTACCCCACATAACTAGTCTAACTACAAACAAAGGGTAGCAGCAAAATTCTTAGAATTATAATAACTGCCAAATTTCTAAATCCGGTCGTTGAGGAGGACCCCAACCCAAAAAGTTTTATATTTATAGGGTCTCTTGCGCTAACATTTTCGGGGTAGGCATCGCTTCGTCTCTTTCTCCGGCGGTATTTTTGTCTTCTTTCCTCTCTCTTACAATGAGAGTTCAAGGTCAAGCCACCCCTACACACACACACACACACATACACTCGCACATAAATATCACCATCCTCTGTCTGTTTCCCTCTAACATATGGGATTAGGGCGTGTATTAGAAGATGACGTTCGGTTAATCGACGAGTGTGCTACCCGTACAGGGTGGACTCAAATCGCTGTTGCTACCTGAGTTAGAATAATTAGGGTAGTTGCGGTACAGGTAATTCGATATGTATAAAAGGAAATTGAAAGTGAATCTGTTTCTTCAGTTTCAATTTTTGGGTATAATTGATCAACAGAGAATATGAGAAACAGAAAAAAATTAAATAAAAGAAAAAACAATGAAACTACACTAAACGATAAACAAAAACGAAATATTAAAGAATACCAAGTTGAAAATATTTAAAGGAATATACGGGTGTCCCAAGATTTTTTTACAAGCTGTAACTCAGGAATTGACGAATAGGTTGAGGTATTTGAAAATTGTGTAATCTTTTTGGGATCTACAGTAATTTCAACCGAGGTATACAGGGTATCTGTGACAACAGCATAGAAGCAGGGACGTCATCGCAATGAGAAAAATTCAATGGAAGGGGGGGATCAAACTTAGCTCAAATGAAAGAGATTTTCATTTCAAATTCAACACTGAGGGCAGATATTGAACTACCAAGGAGTAGGTTGAGGAAGATAGCAGGACTCCTAACAGGGCACTACTGTGTGAGGAAGCACCTCTACAACCTAGGAGTAGAGGAAAGTTCCCTATCTAGGGGTTGCGGCATGACTGACGAAAGGTCAGTCCATGTTCTCTTAGAGTGTCCACACTGGGCTGTACTACGCAGGCGAATCTTCGGAGTCCCTGTTATGGCCCCTGGAGACACAAGCAGGCATCCACTGAAAAAGGTTGTGGCCTTTATTGAAGGGCTCGGCTTCATGGATGTCTAGGTAGCAGGAATGGCACAATGGGCCCGCCAGAGGCCTCAGTGCCGGAAGCTTGGCTTGAGTTTGTCTAGGTCAAGGCAGGCCAGCACATTTAGTAGTAGTAGAGGGTACGCAAGTGGATAATTATATGTATATAATTATATAGTAAATTACAGTGAAATACTTAAAGTCCTAGACATAGGCGCTGCAAAAAGATATGGAGATGGAGTGTAATGTTTCTTCTTTTTTTAATCCTATTTCATTTTTTACAAATTGTTATTCATATAAATCCCCAAAAATTTTTAAAAAATATGCGTAAAGCTGTCATTGTGTAAGTTTACAGAAAGTATCAAATAATTGCCATTTTTGGTAAAAGATCATCGTAAGCTAAAGATTTATGAATTAATAGAAATTTTACGACTATGAGCTCAGAATTTCAATAAAAATCTCGCTAAATAGGTTCGTCCAAAATCGAATAAGCGTTAAAGTATTACAATTGATCATTTTTAATGATCGATACATCCCATCCGATCAAGACTCAATTCCGATACAGGAATAGTCTCGTGTCTCGCTGTAAATGTACCCGAGACTTGTAGTGTCTCGCGACAGCACTATTCGAAAACACGGAGCTTTCGCTAAAAGCTTTGCCTCGACAGTATGAAACTGAGAGTAGAAAGTTGCTTCTATGTTTAAATAAACAATTTATGCTCAGCAAGCGTTATTATCTATTTAAATTATATGAGAAAATCATCACATCACTTCAATACCAATACAATAAAAAAGAATGATTTCTAGAATTCATAAAATTAGCATTGATCTAGCATTTAGTCGTGTCAGGAACTAAAACTAATAAATACTTAACAAACAAGTATTTCAGAAATTGTAGCATATTAAATGTTTGTAATTATAACGCCTACTTATAAGCAAAAAGTACCACATTATATGATTTTTGACGTGTTTTTTTCATTTTTTCAGAAATGTGACGCATTCAGAATAATGTGCGGTGGATAGTTTCCTTTGAAATGCTCTTGTTTTGCCTATTTTCATGATATAATTCATCAGACCTAAAGGGGGAGATACTTAACTTATCATGACTGATATAAATAATCTATATAATCACCCTACTTAAATATGGTTGAAAAATTAATATTAGTTTATGTAGGTATGAGAATATGTTTTACCAAAGCTTTTAATCCTAGTTTTTAGCAATAAAATTTAATTACCGGTATCACGGTTATTTTCATATTATATCAATTAGGCTTTTATTTTTGAACATTTTTACATGTTCCCCTAGCTACGTGATAATATTATAGAGATTCCTTATATTTTATCATGATTATATATATTACAAGTACAATTCAACTCCATAAAAAAAACGATTCATTATTTCATGGTTAAGACTGAAACAATAGATTTGTTAGATGGTATCACTATAAATAAA
>CAJUYI010000900.1:65977-83602 GCA_910591695.1 Galerucella pusilla | reverse complement strand
CAAATTATGAGACGCTGCGATATGAGACGCTAAGTTCACATACGTTCAATAGAGTTCAATAATGTATTGGAAATGCTGATTTTTATTCTGAACCGAATTTGCAAAATAGTCTCGAATATAGTCTTCTGCCACTGCATTGGATTTCCAGCTACCATGACCTTTTAACGCAATAACATCACCACAGGCAACAACTAATACGGTTGCAAATGTCCTGCGGAAACTATTTGCTATTTGTTTCCCTAAATTACCCTTATTTTTTGAATTGTACATTTAAAATAATCAATAAAAAAAGATGGGGCGGGGCAAATTTTCGACTGGAGATTTATATATTTTTTACTAATTTCGTTGTATTCGTCCGTAATTTTGATAAAATAATTATCAAAGCTAAAATATATTTTTATCATATTGATAGCACGATTTTAGGTAATGGATTGACCCTAAAACCCAAGCTAAAACCGCAATAAGCCATAGGCGGACAATGGAATTTAGGCAGGATAAAATAAATCAAATTATATCTCAATTCTCCAAAAGCGTTTAAATACGGACAAACGAAAAGGGGGAACTGTTAGTTCTCCCAAGAAGAGGGGGGAGGAAGTAAGACAGTGGACATTCAAGAATTCCAAAAAATGCTAATGGGAGACAGGTCCACTCCTTTTATTTTAATAATGAAATTCCAGCATTAGACATTAGACTGAGCCCTTTTTATGGCTACAAATCATTCTTATATGTAGAACTTGCCTAACTACACTGCACTGTTACGGCAAATTTATCACTTTTAAATATATTTGAATGGTAAAGGTATTAGGGTTCTATATTTTTTACAGAGCTCAGGAATTAACGAATAGGTTTATTTGAAAATTGGGTAATATTTTTGGGACCTACAGTAATTTCATCCCAGTTATACAGGGTGTCTTTGACGTCATTATAGAAGGAGGGAATTCAATGGAAGATGGGATCAAACTTAGCTCAAATGAAAGAGCTTTTTATTTCAAATTCAACAGTGTAACACAGTGAGGGTACTCAAGTGGATAATTGCACCAACAGTTTGACCTCCATTTCGACTTTACAGTGGTTTTATAAAAAATGTTCAAAATGGCCTCCGTCTGCAGCAACACAAGCATCGAACCGTCTAAGTAGTTCAGGTGTACATGCCGCATGTATCATCTTGCGTAAGGTTATTACAAGAAAATAAACAATAAATTGAAAATTTGGTATAATCATCCACAGTGGCGGCTAAGAAGGCTCAGCCTCTTCAACAGTTTATCCAGCAAATGGCACCAGAAATATTTTGTTGATTCTTCTTCATTTCATTTCCCTTTTATCTAAAACTTTCAATTCCACAATCAATTCTCCGTTTTCATTACTTATTTTAGAATCTGACAACAGTGCCCTGAGGCTAGATTCCACAAACATATCTCTCGAAACACCTCTTGCTCTACACAGTTGCCGTTTTTTCGACCAGTCTAATTGCTAATACCGTTAAAAAGACCGGAAATGGCAACACTCCCGGTAGGCTAGACTCTGGGATAGCTTCTAGCAGTTGCGATGATATAAGAACCAATACGAACTACGGAATACAGAATACGAGCGTGGGTTCGTGCGTGCTTGTTTTGTTTATTAGATGATTAGCGGGAATAATCAAGTTTTGCTTTTTCTTGATAGTTTTAAATTAATATTTGAACAAACAGATGTTATTTTTCAAATTTTACAACTTAAATTCACTGATATAATTTATTCAAAAGAGCGTTTGAAGTATCTCCGAGTATCTCATTGATAAAACTTCAAGTTTCCGTAAGTAATACAGAATTGCATTTTATTTATTTTATTAGACAAGAAACAACATTATAAACAACTTTTCTATGAAATTTTAGATACTATTGAAGGTCAAATTGAGAATCGATTTTACAATTTATATGAATTGAGGTTTTTCGACTTGACGAATAAAAGCTCATTCGAATGTTTTTCAAAAGAGTTTTCCAATACACGTTTAGATAACTTAGTTCTAAAATATAATTTTTTGATTAAATAGCACTGCACAATGAATTATGCGATAAAAAAAAATTTTGGCAAGAGAAACTCTATACCTTCACGTTGGTTTTTGCTGGGCAACAATCAATTTTGTCACTGAAGTAGCTGGTACGGTCGCTGCGCAAGGGTTAAATTAACTGGCTGAGTAGAGTATATTTTTATCTCCAGCCCCCTAGCTTAGAAAGTTAACGAGCCGCCACTGACACTGTTGAGTTTGAAATAAAAATCTCTTCCATTTGAGCTGTTTGGTCCCCACTCCTTCCATTGAATTTTTTCCATTGCGATGACGTCTCTGCTTCTACGATGTTGTCACAGATACCCTGTATTTTCAAATAGATTAGTTACTGAGTTACAGCCTGTAAATAAAGTTTTGGGACACCCTGTATTTTTGTATAGGGAGAATCTAGCGTTTTTGATTTTAAAATACGCTCTTCAGCCATCAATATGATTAAAATACACTATAAGTTTATTTACAAACTATCGTCAGTGGCAATCAATGCCTGTTTGATAATTGTTATGTATACTTACGTCCTTAGAAACAGTATTGTCAAAGTGCATTGTTTACAATATAAGGAGGAGAAAAAATATTGCACAATTATTTCCAGAATGCTGGATCCGAGGCTGGATCTATTGTGCTTAATTCAATTAACAATGTTCCGTATTTTATACTACCCCTGTATAATCAATACTAATTAAAAATGTATTCAAATAGTTCAAAAGAAGTGTTTTTTTGTCACACATTCACGCAAAAAGTTTCACTCACAAACTTCATTCTTTCATAATTTATCTCAAAACGAAAAACCTCTCTCGAGAATTCGTATTGACATTTGTCTCCAGCAGAGATTTAGACATGTTAAAAGGGCTTTTCTTCTCCTAATCACTCGAATCGGACGTGTTTGATACGATCTTAATCCAATAAAAGAAAAAGTTCTATAGAAGGTTAGAATTTTATTTAAATAGAAAAAAAAAATCATTTCTGTAGTCAACAAAAATGGAGTACCTATAATTAGTAGATGTCAAGGAATGTACACACATTTGGAATCTATACCGTTGGCACAGACCTAGTTACTTAATGAAGGTAGAGTAATTACCTCAAATGCACTTATCTTACAAGGGTATTAGTGAAATCCAATAAGCAATTTAAGTATTACATTTAAAGTGATGTTATAATAAAATGAGGATTCAACGCTCAATAATTTAATCTAAAAAGTCATAATAAGTATTCTAGATTCTAGACCTAGGCAGTAATTAGAGTAACAATTTAGAACAAAAAATGTATGATTACCCATACATCTAAAAAGAAATTGGTTGAGATTGCATATTTTTATGATTAACAGGTTTCAACAAGTCATAATACCTTGCGTAATAAAAAACAATATTCAAACCATCAAGGTGAATACACCGATTTCAAATAAAGTCAAATGATATTAATATCGTATTTATAAAAGAAGAAAAAAATTTAAAGCGATAACCGTAGAACAAAACAATACATAACCTCATTTTTTTTGTTAGAATTTACCGAAGTCTAGGTAACGTTGACGACCATAAATTAAAAACAGCTTAAAAATAAATTCAAACCTGCACAAAAAAAACCACTAATAGACGTTTATATAATATACGTTAATTATAATTACGAATGCTAAAACTTATTTCTCGCGAGACATTTAAAAGTTTCGCATAACTTCATTGACGCTCATAATCATGACAGAAACTTAAAGTTTTAACAATTCGTAACGCTTAAACAAATTAATTAATAATTGATATACGAACCTAGGCATGCGATACTAAACTCAAAATTTCTTCAAAACAAACTCATGCACAAACTTTCAGACATAACCCCGTCGCGATTTCGAGCAAACTGATTAAATCGTATACATTCGCTTTTGCAGAAGCTAGATCGGAAGCGTTCGAGTAAATTTGTTGCTTTTCAATAGAGGTGGGATAAAAGCTAATAATTAAAATTTTATGGAACTTAAATTTGCATAAAAATTACACAGACAGAAGGAATTTAAATTAGCATAAAAATTATACAGGAATATCAAGATTAAGCAACATGCTTTATAATGTTACAATACAAATTTTTATTCGATTTATCAACAACTTATTAAATGACATTATTTATAAAATATTTTTTTGAGTTTTTGTCTACTTGTACTTACTTATTATGATTGCCGATTGGTTGTTAATTATGCTTTGTTCCAGGTCACCAAATGTGGGTGATTTGACGTAATAGATATTGTGCGAACTTAAAGTTCTTGGCTTTTTGTTCGACTGTAATACGATACGATACCGTCATCGTCCGCAACATAACTTGAAGGGGATATACGATTAGATAGCTGCATTAAAAATATTACGTCCACTACGTATACCACTTTCTTCAAATCAAGCATTAAAAATATTGCGTTAACCAAAAATAAAACCAGCTAACAGCTAAGGAAGATTATTCGCGAAGAAGCATATCTATTTATACAAATATCCAAATACTCCCTTTCATGATTAGACATGATTTGTTATAATATGAATTATGAATTAAAATAATGTAGTCCCAAAATAACTGCCGCATCGTCGATGACCATCTCTATATAATTTACAATCACACCTATAGACTATAGATCCAAATGGTCGGTGTTACATTCAGACGGAAGCCCCTTTGAAATTTCCGGTTTAACAACCTATAACATTTACCTCTAACTACGTCCACATGACTTTTTTCTTCGCCAAATCGTGGTCGACTGCGGAACTTTTGAAATAAAGGAAGTTTGAAATCGTTAAGGATAAAATTCTGAATTGTCCTGTACTTTTGATACTTCTAAATGTGTTATTTTGTTTATAGCTTGGTAAATACAAAAAAAGTATGTATACAACTACGCTAGTCAAATTAAAAACTATAGTTAACTACCGGTGGTAGATAAAATATGATTAGATATATTCGGATTGGTAACTTGGCCGATTTCATAAAAAGTTAATCTTACAGTGCAAGGTCTGTTCAGGGGCGTATCGTAATTTTTGATAAACAAAATTTAAGTTGACGTACGTTGACGTGTCCAATCTAAAATATTGAAATATGGGATGATAATTTTAATGAATTATTTTTCGCTAGTAGGTAGGTATATAAGATATTTTTGTTTGCTTATCAACCCCCGTGGAAACGATTTAAAGTAATGTGTACTTAGTGTATTTAACACTATCATCTCTGTATTTTTATAAATATAGTCAATTTGATGATAAATATTTCATTCTTATAAATTCACTGTTCAAAACAATAATCATTTCACAAGTACCCAGTTGAGTAAATGCGGTTTCAGTTATCTTTTAGGTTAGCTTCAACAATGTCTGGTGATATAAAAGCAGTAAAAGCAGCTCTTAGAAAACAAGTAGGAGAGAAATTAGCATTGCTCACATCGCAAGAGACACAAAAGCAATCGCAGATTGTTAGGGAGAAGGTATGTGTAAATAATTTCTATCAAAAGTAAATAAAATTCGTGAAAAAACAATTTTATCACCGGAATAATCTCTCTGGAAACATTTGTAACATTTTGTATTGCGTGTAAATATCAAACTTTTGTATATGTTATTATTTATAAGTTGTCTTTTATCGTATTTTATTTGCTTCAAATAATTTGACCTTCGTCGTTAGGTCAAGTGTCAATTTAAGATATACAAATAATATCTTGGTGGCAATAGAATGTACCAAAATAGAATATATTTCCATTGTTGGTTGACAGTTGAATATTGAAGTTGATTTAACTCCAACAACAAAAAAACAATGAAAAGTAATAGATACATTTCATACAGTCCCCTTAAGCTGGCTCTGTGCTATATTTGTTTTACTTATTGCTTAGCCATGCAGTAATTAAGTGTTTAGATTTTGTTATTGTGTTTACTCGATTTGTTTTTTATTTGAATTTCCTGCATAGGTGGAATATTTAGAGTAATAATTTACGTGCTAGTGCCACCTATGGTTTTATTTCTTCACTCAACCATGTTCCTGACTTCAAAGTTTCCTGTAAAATAGATTGGTAGCTTTTATGCGTATAAAACATAAACTTATAGATGGCAGCACGATGTACTGTCTATATAATTATTTTGTTTTCAATAATTTTCAAAGTGAATGGACATAATATAATATGGTAGACTGAGAAAAAGAATATATTTAAAGTCATTACTTTTTATTTTTTAGCTATTTAAATTGGACGCTTTCAAGAACTCAAAAAATATCTCACTCTTTTTGAGCTTGCCTACTGAAATCGACACCGAACCAATTGTTAGAAAAATCTTCGAAGATGGGAAGAAATGCTTCGTTCCTAGGTATTACAGGGTGTCCTATGACTTTGTACCGAAAACTTGGGAGATTATAGGTATACTGAAAATAATTTTAGCGTTTCATACGAAATGTTTACCGTCCTTCGTTAACGAGCCATATTATATTATGTCACCTTTTAGCAAGTCTACACTACACTTGTCCATTAGAGCCCTATAGTTCGTTAACGAAGAGCTTTAAAAAAAAGTGGTATATGAGGATCTATAATTATTTTTAGTCTCGGTACCATATCCCAAATTTTTGGTATGAAGTCCTAAGGCTCTCAGTATAATAAAATCCATGTCTTTTCAGGCCACTAATTTTATAATTTGCTTATAAGACATTAATTTGTTTTCAATTTCTAGATATAACAAAAAGGTTATGGAAATGGTGGAGTTAATTTCTATGGAAGATTGGGAGAAATTACCAGTCACCAAGTGGAACATAAAACAGCCCTCATTCAAGGATCAAAGAAGAAATGCTTTGGATACAGGTAGTTAACTTATCTTCCCTCTATTTATTTCACCACCTGATAACATTCCACCTTAAATGCTGTGAAATCTCTCTTGATCTTTCAAATCTCATTTACAGTTGACAATCGCATAATTTGGTTGACACTTTTTTGATAATTCCCTATGACTTTTTACTTATTTACTGAAAATGACGTTAGTAGGAAGCCTTTTGTATAGGGGAGTATACGAACCTTTTGCCAAAAAAGCAGAATACATAAGCTCGTCAAGGTCAGCAGACGAGTGGCACGTACTGCGTTTGATGCCAGTTTGGTTCGACAGGTGTTACTTTTTTTGGAAAGGTCCGTTCTTCGAGGCCGTGTGGGACCCATATCTGACAATGTTACCCACTAAAAACCCACCTCCAAGCCCGTTCGTACATCCCTGCCTGGAATTGCCTTTACGACAGGAGGGGGTCCACCTCTTCTCCGCAGTAATCGCAGGTTTGGTCTGGAACTTTTCTAATTCTATATAAGTAGCTATTAAAGCACCCATGGCCGCTTAAAAACTGGGTGATGTAAAAATCGATCTTCTTATGGCTGCAATCCAGCCATGCCCCCAGGTCGGGTATGAGACTATGTCCATTGAGCAGCGCTTTCTAGCTTCGCCCATCTCCGTATCCATCTTTCCCTGGTAGCTTTCTTCTCCGCACGTCCTATTTCATCCGTCACCTTACCCACCTAAAATAGTCTCTGAAATAGTCTCTAAAATAGTCTCTGACGCATTAGGTCCATCGGGGGGATCCCAGCGATGACTGCCAGAGCCTCAAAAGATGCCGTCCTATACGCCTAGTCACCCTGAGCAGCATTTTCCTCTGCGTGGACAGGAGCATATTTCTATGCTTATTGACTAGTATTACCCCACCCCAGATGGGCGCCGCGTACAATAAGGTCAAGGTAACGACTCCTGCCAACATCCTTCTACCCATGATCCCCGGGCCTCTTATGTTTAGGAGTATCCTTGTAAGAGCGGAAATTTGCCTTCTACAGGTTTGTCTTACATGTTCGTTGTGGATGAGTTTATCGTTGAGCCAGATTCCCAAATATTTTAACGCCTTGCTATGTTTTACAGTCTTGCTTCCCACAACAAAAGCAATATCTTCCCTTTTCTTCTTCGAGAAGGGACAGCTTACTCCAAACGCTGGCTCATACCCAATTTATGACAGTCTCTGATGCTTCCTCCGCCCTGTACATTAGCTCTTCCTTTGTGTCCGCACAAATAATAAGTGAGAAGTCATCGGCAAAAGCATCCCTCCGGTAAATCCAGATTTAGGATTCCATTATACGCAACGTTCCATAACAGAGGAACCAATACAGATCCCT
The DNA here is from genome assembly GCA_910591695.1 of Galerucella pusilla. NCBI lineage: Eukaryota > Metazoa > Arthropoda > Insecta > Coleoptera > Chrysomelidae > Galerucella > Galerucella pusilla. The sequence continues at coordinate 75,443 of CAJUYI010000900.1, read as the reverse complement.
GCGGAATCCCTTGCTGCATACTAATCCCGGTGTTCCTCCCCACTATTAGCAGCCTCCCTCCGAAATACTCCCCGATAATATTTTTTAGGTATCCGCTAACCCCGATGCTTTGAAGTGCTTGGAAAATTTTGTCACATTTTGCCGTATTAAACGCGTTTCTAATATCCATACATATTAAAGCGCCTCATTTCCATTTGGGATTTGTGGCCTGTTTAGTCACGAGCTCTATGGCGTGGAGGGTGGACATTCCCTACCGAAAACCAAACTGTCTATCCGACATCCCGTTTCTCGCAGTAGCTTCCTCTTGTAGCCGTCCTTTGATTAAGTGCTCGAACAATTTTCCCATACTGTGTTGCTAGAAACATTAGAATCAGGTAGACTGTTGGTATTTTTGTTAAAAGGGAAGGGATTAATTGCAACGGAAACTGGAAAGTCGTGAACATTGTGAATGAACCCAAAAAATTTCAGCTTGAATGTGGATCCACTTTAGCTCTCTTAATTTAGTGGAGAGGCAGAAAATACTGAAGACGCCCCAATCGTTGCAACGTATAACGTCGTTTTAAGAAGACCTAAGAGTTCGTTACCAACTGACGTAAGGTGGGACAATATTGGTCACTTTTTGTTAAGAGACATTGACAGTGCCACAAAGGAGTGTCATTTTTTGTAAAAGTAACACAATTTATTTATGTAAAAAGTGCAAAGTACATCTCCATCCAGAGTGTTCAAAAAACATGAACATAAAAAACAATAGTTCAGAATTTGTTCATATATTTGTATTAAAAAATGTAGCAATTACTGCATTCGGCAAAAGGTGCATAATCCACTCAAAAAAAAAATTCTTTTGTCCAGAATTAACCTCAGTAGCAATCAGCTACATGCAGATGAATTCCAAACTGGTTTTGAACTGCTTGGAAAGTCTACAAGAGTTGGGCAGTCAAAATAGACTCTTCTTAGTGTTATTACCAGCCTACTCAGATCGCAAAGGCAATTAAGGGGCAAATTCACTGTCCCCAAAAGGAGAGCAGCATGCTTCAATGGGTCCAGAACCTATCTGTGTTTTAAATCTCCTTTTGAGTATTAATTTTAATGTTTTTGTTTAGGACTGGATTTGATAATTCTACCAGGTGTAGCGTTTAGCAAGCACGGTGACCGACTCGGGCACGGAGGGGGATATTATGACAGATTTTTGGAGACAATATGTCAAAAACAAACCAATCCACCGGCACTCATAGCAGTAGCATTCAAAGAACAAGTTCTAGAAACGATACCGACTGAAGATACCGATTACAAAATTGATATGGTGTTGTATGATGATTGAATTTTTCAATAAATAAATAAAAAGCCAAAATATTCATTTATTTTTACAAACAACATCCTGTTAACTGCAATAATTCCTGTGGACGTACAAATTGGTGGAAGGAAACAAACGGATTTGAGAATCCTTCCAATAATTCAAATCTAAATTTACAACCATCCTGCAAACCTTCTGGCATTGTATAACATTGACTTTCATCAGTTACTCCGTGATATCGATCTCCCCAACCCCAATCAGGAATATTCCGCTGCGCTGTTCAGCCTTAATGGTACAAACCAACACCTCCTGGAGAAAAATAACAAGAACAAGACCCCTCCAAGAGTTACCTGAAATAATATAATCTCCAGGGATAGCAATATCAAATTAATTCAGTTACAAATCGTTCTTAGTGTTAGTAACTTGCACTACCACCTGCTTTCCAAGGATCTGGTCCTGGAAAGTCAGTAGCATACAAGAACAGCAGTAGCTCGTATCAGCAACTACAGTGAAGGAAGCAGAAGCAAACCCGTACGCTAGTGTAGAGATGATGGCGAAATCATGCTGGTTATTGCATATCAAAGAACTACCACCAAGACATCCAGAATTTTCGTAGATATTACTTATAGTGTTTTCTTTTTTTTTCACATGAATTTGCCGGTGTATTTGTGTGGGTATTGATTTCTTTCTACCTATGAACAAGATGGTTTACAACAGTCCCAATAACTTGTAGTTACTCCTGTTCCATTAGGTCTCCCTTCTACGGGGTTTCATTGTAGGAGAAGGTTAAGCGAAGGACGCATGAACTAGGAAAGAATAAATTGTTATAAATTGTAGAATCTAGCAAGTCCCATATTGCGGAATTGCATATTTCTGGAAAATATTAACGATACATGACTTATCACAGTGAAATCTACCAACAAAACAAACATCATAAGTAAGGGTGATGCGCAGTGTTGTACAGAGAGATAATCAATTGATTTGTTTATAAAGTAAAAAGAGGACTGACTGGACGAAGTTCAGGAGAATAGCGGGACAGCTACTTGGTCAGATAGAAGAAATAAGTAGAAAAGAAGAGATAGAGGACAAAATCCGTTCCTTTGAAGAAGCACTATCAGAAGCGATAGAAAGAAGTACCACGACAACCGTATCGGAAAAATACGGAAAATTTCAACATCTGAGCGACGATCTAAAAGACTTGATAAGGGAAAGAAACAGAGCCCTAAGGATTGACCGACATAGGTATGTGGAGACGAATATAAGAGGAGGGAGAAAGGAATTGTTGGAAGAGTGGGGATGGAAGTGGACGAAGGCCGAGGCAGAAAGAGTGAGGAAGAAATTAAGGGAGGAGATAGGTAGGGGACTTGGGCATGATGTAGAGAAACTGTATGATGTGATACAGGGCTGCAGGAGAAAAGGGAAAAGGGGTAATAGGCGCAAGTGGAGGGCTAATTACTGGTGGAACGAGGAAATAGAGAGTCTGTGGCGGGAGTGTAAGAAGGAACGAAGACGAATGTTGAGGGGGAAAGTAGGGATGGAGGGAAGAGTGGGATATAAGGAGAAAAAGAAGGAACTGGAGCGCAGGGTGGAGAGGGAAAAAAGAAGAAAATGGGAAGAGTTACTGGGGGAGTTGGAAAACAACCCATGGGGGAAGGCGTATGAGATAGCGGTGAAAAGAATGGGTGGAAACAGGAACGTGGTACTAGAGGAAGATTGGGAGAAAGAGATTATAGAGAAATTGTTTACAGGGGTAGAAGGGGGTGGGGAGGGCAGAATTCGGGAAGCCCAGAATACTAGGGAGATAGGGAAAATGAGAGGGATAAGGTCGGTAGAGGAGTGGGAAATAGAGGAGGGGGGGAGAAATATTAAGGTAAGGAAAGCCCCAGGGATAGATGGCATGAGAGGTGATATGGTGAAGAGGCTGTTGGATGACAATGGGGAATACTTTTTTGGACTGTTTAACAGGATATTGAGGGAGGAAGAGTTTCCGGAAAGGTGGAAGGTGGCCAGGGTGATCCTTGTGAAGAAGACGGGTAGGGATGGAAAACGGGCGGGAGACTACAGGCCTATTAGCCTGCTGTGTGGATTGGGTAAATTGATGGAGGGGATAATGAAGGTTAGGATTGAGGAGGAAGTTGATAGGAATGGGGGTTTTAGGGAAAATCAACATGGGTTTGTAGAAGGGAAGTCATGCATCTCAGCGCTGGGCAGGGTGGTGGACTTGGTACAAAGGGCTAGGCAGGGTAATGGTAGGAATAAGAAATTGGCCCTGCTTGTGTTCTTCGACGTGGGAAACGCGTTCAACAGTGTCAGTAAACGGGCGGTGTTGAGCGCGTTGACAAAGCTTGGAGTAGGGGAGGGGCTAGTTAATCTAGTAGAGGACTACCTGACGGGGCGTGCGATAGTGGACACTAGAGGGAGAAGGTATGGGACGGAGGTTGGAGTGCCCCAGGGCTCGGTTCTGGGACCGACGCTTTGGAAGTGTGTGTTTGATGAAGTTTGTGGGATAGCATGTGAAGAGGGATGTGAGATTACGGTGTATGCGGACGATGTCTGTCTGGTATGTACGGCAAAGGGAGAGGTGGATATAGAAAGAAAGGCGGAGAGGATGTGTAGGAAGATTGTGGAGAAGATAGAGCGGTGTGGACTGGAAGTAGCTGAGGATAAGACTGTGGGACTATTGGTGAAGGGGCGGAGCAAGGCAAGGGAGGTGGAGGTGATGGTGAAGGGAAAGAAAATTCGGATGGAGGAAGCGGTGAAGTATCTGGGGGTGTGGTTGGATAGCCAATTATCCTTCAAAACCCATATGTTGAAGGCTGCAGAGAAGGCAAAAGTAAGGGCAGCGTGGCTAGGAAGATTGATGGGTAATGTGAAAGGACCGGGAGAATGGAAGAGGAGGATAATTGGTAGGACGGTAGAGCAGAGTATGCTGTATGGCGCTGAAGTGTGGGGTGAGAAAGCAGGGGTGAATGCGAGGGTTAGACCACTCCTGTGGGTGCAGAGAGGAATACTTTTGAGGGTGGTGCAGGCGTACAGGACAGTGGGTGGACTGGCAGCAGCAGTGCTGTCACGGTCTTATCCATTGGATCTGATGGCTAGAGCCAGACAGAAACGCTGGAGGGGAGCGAGCAGAGAGGAAGTACAGGATTGGATGGATGAGGAAATTGAGAGGAGGTGGGATGAGTATGAGGGCGCGCTAAAAGGAGCGATTGGGAGCAGGAGAAATTGGGTGGACCGGAAATTTGGAGAAGTGAACTACTTCTTGACGCAGGTGCTCACAGGGCATGGGTCGAGAGTGGGTTACCTCCACAAGATTGGGAAAAGAGAAACTGGAGTGTGCGAGAGATGTGAAGTGGAGGATGATGTGGGGCATGTGTTTAGATGCTGGAAGAATGAGGAAGTTTTGAAGAAGTTAGAGAATAAACTGGGAGAGGCGGTATATTGGGAAAATATGGTGGAGATTATGTTGAAGGGCGAGGAGGAATGGATGGAGATAAGTGGCGTAGTAGAGAGCATGATAAGGGAAAGAGAAAGACTCGCTGTGGAATGAGAGAGGTGGGAGTGAAAGAAGGAGGAAGATGAGGGAGAGTGTGTGAGGGACCGCCGCCCGTCTTGAAGTATGCTAGGGTAGTGATTCCAAGGCGGGAGTAACGGCGAGTTTGAGGTGGGTTTGGTTGGTAGGCATCTCCGTGGGGATGAGTCCAACACTGTCTGGGTACTGGTTAAGGACCCAGTCGAACATGAGTTTCCCATCTCGGCCCGAAAAAAAAAAAAAAAAAAAAAAAAAAAAAAAAGGATTGACCGTAGAACACAGGACCGAGAAGACAAAATAAGAGCCAGAATGCTCAAAATGGAAGTGGAAGAAAAACTGAAACAACACAACAGCAACACATGAAACAGGAAGATAAACGACCTAGACCCACAAAAACCAGGCCTGTGGAAAATCGCAAAACTTCCAAGAGAGCCCAACAAACTAATGCCACCCCTGCACGGAGCAAACGGTATGGCATACGAAGAAGAGGAAAAAGCGGATGCACTAAAAAACAACTTGGAATTACAGTTTATGCTCAACGAACACCAAGACGAAGATATGGACTTCTCTGACAGGGTAGAAGAAACCGTAGAAGAACTCTTAGAAGACCAGGAGGAGAACCAGGACATACTTGGGTTTTCGACACCACAAGAGATAAAAGAAATACTGCGATTTATGTCAGCCAGGAAGGCACCAGGAATAGACGGGATCAACAACAGGGCTCTGAAAAACATGCCAATAAAAGGAGTAATGCACCTCAACAACATAATAAACGCGATACTAAGGATGAAGTTCTTCCCAGCAAGATGGAAAAAAGCCGAAGTAATCATGATTAAAAAAATGGGAAAATGTCCGACTTTCCCACAAAATTGCCGCCCAATAAGCTTATTACCGTCAATGAGCAAAATAGCCGAAAGAGTCATTCTAAGGATTCTTAAGACTCAAACAAGAGAACTGAACGTGATACCAGAGGAGCAGTTTGGATTTAGAGAAGAACATAGTACCGAACAACAAATCCTGAGACTGGTGGAATACACCACTCAAGGATTTAACCAGAAAGAATCCACAGGAGCAATATTCTTAGATATCAGTAGGGCCTTCGATAGAGTTTGGCATGAAGGATTGATATATAAAATGAATGAACAGGAATATACCAAACCCCTATTGAGACTCCTTTACAGCTACCTCAAAGAAAGGAATTTCCACGTGAAAGTAAGACAAGTCAAGTCAGAAAATGGAGAAATGGAAGCTGGAGTACCGCAGGGAGCGATACTATCACTCCTGCTGTATACTGCCAGACATACCGAAGACAGAAAACACCATGATGGCAATGTACGCGGACGATACAGCAATAGCGACAAGATGCAGAAAACCGAAAAACATCACGAGAAGACTGCAAACAGCCACAAACGCTATAGAGGAATGGTGCACCACGTGGAAAATCCAAATCAACGGAGAAAAAACCCAGGCGGTTTTCTTCAAGAAAAGAAGACACAGTCCTGACGAAAACATCGAAATAGACGGAGAAGAAGTCCCTTGGACGGACAAGGCCAAGTATCTAGGAGTGATACTCGACAAGGGATTGACATTCAACGAACACATAAACGCAGTGGTAGCTAAAACTAAACAGGCAAGGGCGAGGCTAAGCGGATTACTCGGCAGAAGAAGTAAACTGGACCTTAAGACAAAATTACGATTCATAAGGAGCATCATAATACCAATATTAACATACGCATCTGTTGCATGGGGACATACTAGAGAAACAAATAGGAAAAAATTACAGGCACAACAAAACATATCGATCAGGCAGGCTCTGGACGCTCCCTGGTACGTAAGAAACGAAGATATTTACAACGACCTAAAACCGTAGAAGGTACTAGATAATGGACGCAAGAGCCAGAAAGCTATTTGAAGAGCTTAGATCTCATCCGAACACAGAGCTGAGAGACCTGACGAGCTACACGGCAGAAGACTACAGAAGACACAAAAGACCTAGGAAACAACTTGAGGACCACCCATAGGAAGCAAAACAACAAGAAAAACCCCACCAAAAAAACACAAAAACCATGCAAGTGGGTGCGTGTGGACACATGCGCACTCACAAGCATACCAAAAAAAAAAACAAACCGCGTGTGTGGATGAGTGAGGCGTGTCCAAAATGGGCAAGCACTGTTCATCTGCGCAAGCACCAAAAAAAAAATTCAAAAAACAAAAAAAATAAATAAAAAAAACACAAAAATCACCGGGGTGGACAAGAAAGAACACTGCGAAGAGGAACCCCCCAATACGGGGTCCCCGCACTTCTAACAAGATGGGAGCTCAGGGACACCTGAGGGGCCAGCTCTAAAGAAATGCGACGGATCACTCATGTTAAGGCCGGTTTCACCAAGGCGGGTGAAACAGACTTTGACACGAGGCGGCGAAAGCACACACACACAACCGAACCGACATAACGACATGGAGAAGGACAAGGGAACATAGCCACCAGAGCTACCCCTTAACATGGAAAGACATCCCTGACGCCCCCCACAGAATAAAGGGGGGAAAGGGATACGCGATCGCGATGAACGAGTGAGGTCCTGCCGGAAGTGGCAAGGGGTGGATGGAAGGTTCTACTTAGCATCAACCCGCGGGCCATAAGCCCGGAGGTGGATGCTTTGTGGGACGGGTTTTCTCACGCGCAAGTGTGTGTGTGTGTGTGTGTGTGTGTGTGTTTATAAAGTCATAATTTGCAAACCAATCCAGATTTCGTTCACGTTATTTGTAAATTTGAGAGCATAACATCGGGTTTTAAGTTTATTTACGTAATTAGTGGGATATGTACATTATTAACGTACGCATGTGAAGTTTGCATTACACATAAGTATAATTCCTAGTAATTACTATCCCACGTATTACGTACAAAATTCTATCTACAACTGTTTCTTAGTATTATTAACAGTATATCATGAATTTTTTTTAAAAAGCTTCAATCCAACGTATTGTTATTAATATTGACTGCAAACATGAGGTACTGTGGATCATATTTTGTGACCATAGCAGCAAAGACAAACAAGGCTGTGGAAATAAAATAAATTAGTTATGTCATTAAACTTTCAAAGTTTAATGAACAAGAATCTATAAAAATAAGTTCAAGCGAAGACCCTCTCTTCGGATATTGAAAATGCAGCTTTCTGTGTTATTTTAAATATTTAATTCTGGTATTAATATTTTTCTTGATTCTTAATATCTCACTAGTGCGGTAATGTATTCAAAAACGAACTCATGCGGTAATATACGTCATTATGACACTGAAGATAGTGTCAAATCGTATCCGTTACATGACAGTTGTAGATAAATAACTATTATTAATATTATTGTAAATAATTGTTTTTTGCTCATAACTTTGGACTCAATCGATATTTTTTGACGTGCAATGTAGTTTTGAAAAATCTTTTGTGGAGAGAAAAAATTTGTGAACGTTTTTTCTGTAAAATATATATACGGAAAACCTTATTTCCACTGAAATCACCTTTCTTACCCCGTTATTTCCGCAACGACTTCAAAGATCAGGACGGGTGCGGCATTTTTCCGATCCCTATGTGGATACCGCGCTAGATATAGATCTTTATTGTTCTTTCGTATGAGGATACATGAACAAGGGTGACAACATTTATAACAATATTAGCTAATACAAAATATATATTTTAATAATAAATTTCATAGCAGATTAGGTTTGGATAACATATCTTGACAAGAGTGAGGTGATATTATTCGTTTACGATGAAAGACCTGATTTTTAATATTCTCTTTATTATGTCATATATTTGATAGAGAATTTGTGGTTCGGTTCATTATTTATTATTGATTCAATGTCAGTTGTGGATTGATATATTTCAAGACAGGGACGTCTAATTCCTTCATACATTGAACAAACAAAAAATAAGTGTTGTAGAGATTCTAAGGCAAGGCAGTTACAAATAGTACATACTTCATTGGTTTTTATTGTGTATGCATTGTTATTAACATACATGTAAATTATATTACTATTGTGAGTTCGTATCTGTGAAATTAATGCCCAATTTCACCAACCATTTCCTAAAGTTAGGTAATACCTAAATCAGATTTTGGAATTGCTAAGTGAAATTTTCGTTTTACCACGCGCTAAGAATTACTTGAGAGTGACAATATTGGGTATTTTCTATCATGTTTAGGCGTTTCTTAGCGCATGGTTAAACGTAAATTCTATTTTGTCATTCCAAAATCTGTTTAAGGTATTACCTAACTTTAGGAAATGGTTGGTGACATTGGGCATTAGCGTTTAATATGTAAAGTTATGGAGAGATCTAAGTGATTTGTACAATAGAAAGGATGTTTGCCTTGTAGAATTTGCTTATACATTGGGCAGTATGTACTTAAAAGTATTTTGTTCCAATCTTCTATATAACTATGTTGCTCCAATTTTTCTAAAATAGTGCTGATTGTGTCCGAGTCAAAAGTATCAATATCAAGTTCCGAGGCTCCGATTTTATGTAGGATGTCATTTAATTGGCTGATCCAGTTATATTTTGATACTATTTTATTCTGCTGGTTTAGTTGACACATTCTCTTTAGTGTTATCTTGGGAAATCTATTTAAAGGTAACTTTTTAATCATTAATAAAT
>CAJUYI010000900.1:20746-36540 GCA_910591695.1 Galerucella pusilla | reverse complement strand
CGGTGAGAATTAAACGAGTTTTCATTAATTCTGATAATAATATTTTTGGTTCTCTATAATAATGGTAATTGTAAAATTTCCAATCTAAATCGAATCTATCTTCTTCGATATAATTTTAGAATGCATGGAATCATAAAAGTAAAACAAATAAACGAAATCGTAATTATTTCTCTAAGGGCTAGTATTATCTATCTCGACTACTACTTTCCATTTTGGTCACTTAATCGTGACTAAATTAATTAGAAATATATTTCTTATACCGCATGTCCTATTATATTTTCCGCTATTTCAAAAACTTATAACTTTTAAACGAACAAAGAAAGATACGTGATTTGACTGATTTGCATGGACTGATCAAAGATTTTTTTCCTCTTTCGGTTGACGGAAAGAGGCTTTTGAGAAAATATTTTTTTTTGCTATTTACACGTTCTTTATTAGCTTCACTTGTTTGTATGTTTGTTTGTAACGTAACATTTGTTGTTTTTTTATTAGAATTACTATGGCCATTGGCACTATACAAGACATATACAGTGTGGAAGCCACTTATGGAATAAAATTCTTTGTCATTATTTTGGAAAATAATGAAAAAAACCGAGACACGTCATCCCTGTATATTTGCATATTTTTGAAATCGTCTTAATGAACCGATTCCAACAAACTAAATAATGTGTGGTCAATTATGAATTAATTATACAGGGTGAAATTTTTATTTTTACAGTTATTAAACACATACATAAAATACCTGACGTATTTTATTTTAATACATTAAAATAAATGCTCAAAATGTTCTCCACCTAGTTGTTGGCAATAGCACAGTCTTCTATAGAACTTCTCCTTAACTTTGTTTAAAGTTTGAGGTGGAATATTCCGTATTTCTGTAGTTATCCTGTCTTTGAGGTCTACAATGCTAGTTGGTTGTGTTGCATATACTTTGTTCTTGAGATAACCCCACAGAAAAAAATCTAACGGCGTAAGGTCTGGCGATCTAGCTGGCCACTCAATAGTATCTCTTCGTCCAATCCATTTATTGGGGAAGACTTCATCTAAATAAGTTCTTACCATTAAAGCATAATGGGGTGTTGCCCCGTCTTGCTGGAACCAAACATTTTCATTCGGTAAGCTAGGATCTATTGCGTTGGGATATAAGTTTGCCAACGCAGGAATAACTTCATTTCTAAGCATATTTAAATATTTTTCAGCCGTCAAATTTCTATCTATAAATATAGGACCAATAATATGGTCGCCTATGATACCGGCCCAAACGTACACCTTTTGAGGGTACTGAGTATGTGTCTCACGCATCCAATTAGGATTCTCTGCTGACCAATATCTACAGTTCTGTCGGTTCACCTCTCCATTCAATGTGAATGTTGATTCGTCAGAAAAATGAATGGTACCAAGAGCTATCTCATTTCTGTTCAGCTTATTCATAAATCTTTCGCAGAAATCCATTCTACGATCTGGATCGTCTTTTGTTAACTCCTGTACAAAAGTTAATATGTAGAGATGAAGTTTTTCTTTATGAAGACATCTTAGAACAGTTGTATGACTAACATTATTTTCACGGGCAATTTGACGTGTACTTGAAGTTGGATTCTCTTCGACACTTGACAAAATATCTTTCATATCACTTTCACATCATCTTCAACTAAGTGTGGTTTTCTTTTCAATGGTTTGGCATGTCCAAGTTCTCTGAATTGTGCATGAATTTTAGACACAGTACTTTGCGAAATATTAGGCAATTCAGGATACCTGTGATTAAATAAGTTTGCCACTTCAACTTGACTTCTGCAGTTATCCCCGTACCCGATCATCATTAAAATCTCAATTCGGTGAGTCTCAGTTAAATATTTCATTGTTATGTCGACAAGGAAAGAGTGTTTGACAAATATTTCACTTTTTCAGTATAAACTGTCAACACATCAACAATTGACAGAATGGAAAACAATCCATATTATTTACTGATTTAAAACAATACACATTATTTACCGATTTTGTTTAATTATTGGCGTTTTTGGGCAATTTTTAGGTATTTATGATAAAATTCATGGGCGTAGCAGGTTTTGTTCAATATACGTCTAATAATTAGTCAGTTTAGATTTTTGATAAATCCATATTTAGCTAATTTAAAAAAGTACCAATATTTCAAGTGTAATAAATTATTCATTTTAAAATTTCACCCTGTATAATTCATAATTGACCATACATTATTTAGTTTGTTGGAATCGGTTCATTAAGAGGATTTCAAAAATATGCAAATATACAGGGTGTTTCATTAAAACACCGACTATGGCATACTTGCGTGAATCACCCTGTACAAATTTATGTTTACATAACGCACAACTCAATTCAAAAGTTGACGTGTCTCGGCATTTTTCATAATTTTCCAAAATATTGACTTAAAGAATTTTATTCCATAAGTGGTTTCCACACTGTATATAAATAAATACACTATCTTAAAACATGAAATTTGTAAGATATCATTCTTGTTCATATTTTGTGGTAGAGATTAGTTGTTTTGAGGAATTTCAATGTTTTTGGAATTTCAGCGGTGCAGTTTAAAAGCGCTCTCAGGTTTGGTCTTAGGTCTAGGCGCTTATATGTATGGTGAATTCCTGGCAGTCGGAGCACTATTGCAGTGACGGCAGTCGGAGCACTATTGCAGTGACGGCAGACGGGAAGGTTTTCAGAAGACATCAAGTAGGTAACCATCTGTGTATCTGGTATGGTTGATCCGCAATCGTCTAATAACAGCAGCATCTCTCTTGGTTAAGAAATCGAGGGAGAGACAGCCGATTAATGGTTGTATATCGTGAAGGGCTGTTTTGCTGTTGTGCCAAAATTTTTGCCAGGACTACTTGACGGACTTTTTGAATAATAGTTTCATGTCATCTGGGAGCTGGAACGTAGTTGTGGTGATGGAAGAAGAAGCTTCTTTAGCATGGTGGTCAGCGTTTTCATTGCCAGTAATTCCAATGTCAGATGGGAGCCAAATGAGACAGACTGTTACATCACGAGCTGAGAGAGTTTGATAGGTGTCATGAACTATGGGTTGGTCAGTAAAGATAGTATTGAGTGAATTAATTGAGGAAAGTGAATCGGTACAAATGGCGACGCGCTTGACAGGAGAAGATATTCGCTTAAAAGCCTGGAAGATGCTATACAACTCACCAGTGTGAACGCTACATGTTGAGGGCAACCGATAGGAACCTATTAGTTCGTGGTTGGTTGTGACGGAGCAGCCAACACCAAAAGAAGTTTTAGAGGCGTCTGTGTAGAAAACTACATCATATTGTGTTTTTTCTAATATTTCCAAAAATGCTTTCTTCATAAGTATGTTGGGCGATTCATGTTTATTGAACTTGGTGAGAGAGGTATTGAATAGAGGAATATGAGGTTGGGGGAGCGGAGTAGTCATTGAAAGGTCGGTATCCTCAAGTAATGGAGAAAGAAGGTGGGCAAAATAGTCACATACGAGCGGAGTACTTGGGCGATACGGTCATTCAGACCATACAAGTCTCCGGGGAAAGACCAAATCTTCCCGGCTTTGCTTCAACAAGGCTGGGAGGCCGTTGGCACAATTCTGGTGCATATCTTTCGGGCCTGTTTGGCACGCAGGTATGTCCCTGAACAGTGGAGGCAGGTGAAAGTCGTCTTCATACCCAAGCCGGGTCGTACCACATATACGGTGGCTAAATCCTTTAGACCCATTAGCCTAACATCCTTTGTGCTGAAAACACTGGAGAGGGTGGCTGATCGATACATAAAGGAAAAGGTTGGGCTTAGGTATCCTTTGCACAACAACCAACATGCTTTTAGGTGTGGCAAGTCAACTGAAAGTGCCTTACGCCAACTGGTAACTCAGGTGGACAAGGCGCTGGAAAATGGCATGATCGCCCTGGGAGCTTTCTTGGATATACAAGGGGCGTTTGACAGCACCCCTGTAGGATCCATAAGTAGGGATGCGGCAAATCATGGAATAGAGCCAATGATCACTCACTGGCTTGGGACCATGTTGTGCAACCGTACAGTAGAGGCCACATGGAAAGACCATGTGGCAAAAGTAATCGTCGCTAGGGGATGTCCGCAAGGGGGTGTTCTTTCGCCCACCTTGTGGAACCTAGTCATTGACGAGCTAATAACCCTTTTAAACGGTGAGGGCTTTCTAACGATTGGGTATGCCGATGATATCGTTGTCCTTGTTGTTGGAAGGCACATTACCGTTCTCAGGGACCTCATGCAAAGGGCTCTGAATAGGGTACATGGGTGGTGTAACGAACACGGACTTGCAGTTAATCCTGCCAAGGCTGAGATAGTTGCTTTCACCAAAAAGAGAGGTATAAGACCTGAGGGTCTAAATCTTGATGGAGTACCACTGCCGGTGGTTGAACAGGTGAAGTATCTAGGAGTGATCCTTGATAAATCACTGACATGGAAGGCTCATCTTGATAGTCGTCTAAGCAAGGTGACAAACACGTATTGGGCCTGTAGGAGAGCCATTGGTCCGAGGATGGGACTGACCCCCAAAACGATTATATGGTTCTATAGAGTGATTATGCTGCCTATGCTCACATATGCGGCTCTGGTCTGGTGGCCGAGGGTAACCTTGGTCACGGCTAGATCGCAACTGGCACGCCTTCAAAGGGTGGTCAGTTTGGTGGCAACTGGCTGCATGAGAACTACACCAACTGTTGCGATGGAGGTGATCCTTGGTCTTCGGCCTCTTCACCATGTGATCGAGGCTGAAGCAGGGAGGGCTTTCCTGCGCTTGTAACGGCTGGGATACGTGCGAAGAGGGGAAGAGTGCAGGCACGTCAAGAAGCTCCGGCTCCTGGAAGATATTCCAGTTCTGGCTCGAGCGGCTGATGAATGCCTGCGTAAGTACTACTTCGCTACCCCATACAGGGCCATGATACGGGATAGAGAGTCATGGGAAAAAGAGAGGAATACACAGCTTAATGGGACCGTCTGGTACACAGATGGCTCATGCTCCGGTGATAGAGCAGGGGCTGGAATTTACTCCAGGAACCCAAGAACACAGGTTTGTGTACCATTGGGTGAGGGTGTATCTGCACATCAGGCCGAGATATCTTAGAATGTGCGCAGATAAACCTAGACAGAGGTTATGTGGATCGACGCATAACCATATACTCCGACAGTTAGGCAGCAATTAAAGCCCTGAGTGGCTATACCAGCAACTCAGGACTTGCTAACGAATGTCGAGAACTACTTGCTAATATTGCAAGGCGGAACGTGGTGCGGCTAGAATGGATTCCAGCCCACTCTGGTTTTGAAGGCAACGAGATGGCGGATGCACTGGCTGCGGAAGGGGCGGCAGCTCCTTTCTGCGGCCTGGGCCCGACCCTGGGCCTAACAAAACAAAGAATACGCAAGGAGACGAAAAAGTGGCTGAGGAATCAGCACCTCGCTAATTGGAATGCTCTGCAGGGTCCTAGACAATCCAAACTTCTACTGAAGGGATGGACTGATGGACACGCCAGGGCAGCCACTGAACTACCAAGGAGTAGGCTAAGGAAGATAGCAGGACTCCTAACAGGGCACTGATGTATGAGGAAGCACCTCTACAATCTAGGAGTAAAGTTTCCTATGTAGGGGTTGCGGCATGACTGATGAAACGTCAGTTCATGTTCTCTTAGAGTGTCCACACTGGGCTGTATTACGCAGGCGAATCTTCGGTGTCACTGTCATGCCTCCTGGAGACACAAGCAGGCATCCACTGAAAAAGGTTGTGGCCTTTATTGAGGGGCTCGGCTTCATGGATGACTAGGTAGCAGGATTGGCACAATGGGCCCGCCAGTGGCCTCAGTGTCGGAACCTTGGCTTGAGTTGTCCAGGACAAGGCTCGCCTGTACATTTAGTAGTAGTAGTAGGTGGGCAATAGATTTTATGCTATATTGTAATATTTAAACTTGGTTTTCACTCACTTTAATCGCTCAGATTGATTCCTATTTTTACTCACTTGTCAAGGACCGATGACAATACAATATAGTAGTAAAATATAGGGTGTTCCAGTTATAACACAGCCTTTGAATTCGATTTTCAACCACTCTAAACGCTCAGATGTCATTATGGTAATTATTATTCTCGGAGTTAGCGTATAAATGAAGTACCACACGCTTTAACTTTAATGACATTAATTTTTACGTTTTTTGGAACTTTAGATCTTTACGCCAGGTTATGTTTGAGCGACCAGGGGTCGCGACACAAAAGATCTGACCGTTACGCATTACCTTACGCTACGTTATGTTACATTGCTTCGTTATGTGCCTTGCTTTTGCGTGCTTGTGCCTCCTTAGTCTCTCTCTCGTTTACGAAGCAGCGATTCATAATAATAAATATGCTCATGCCCGGATTCGAACCCGGGCCGCCCGCGTGCAATGCGAGCATTCTAACCACTGAACCACCGATGCTATATTGAAATTCTATGCAAAGCTGGTATTCGCAGTGCTAGTGATCTACTTGAATTTGTTCGGATAAATTTTTACTATTATTTCCATAATTTTTTTTGCGCGATTAAGGGGTCTAGCTACTTTTCGTAATACAGGGTGTTGAAATTTTGAAAACTTGATGTTTCAATTCGATAACTTTAAAATGGATGGATAAATTGATTTGACATTTGGCAAGTAGTTTTTAAATGTAAAAGAATGAAGAAGAAGAATGGTGACAGGTGACTTCAATGCCAAGAATACTTCCTGGGGAGGGAGAAAAACGGACAGGAGAGGAGAGATCCTGGAGGAAGTATTGACATCCAACGGATTGGCGGTGCTGAATGATGGACTGTTGCCCACCTTCGTGAGGGGTGACGGGGGTTCATCATTTATTGACATAACAGCGTGTGATGAATGGCTGGGGGAAAGAGTGAGTAGTTGGAGGGTGCTGGAGGATGAGGAAAGCTTGAGTTTACATAGGTATGTGGAGACGAATATAAGAGGAGGGAGAAAGGAATTGCTGGAAGAGTGGGGATGGAAGTGGACGAAGGCCGAGGCAGAAAGAGTGAGGAAGAAATTAAGGGAGGAGATAGGTAGGGGACTTGGGCATGATGTAGAGAAACTGTATGATGTGATACAGGGCTGCAGGAGAGAAGGGAAAAGGGGTAATAGGCGCAAGTGGAGGGCTAATTACTGGTGGAACGAGGAAATAGAGAGTCTGTGGCGGGAGTGTAAGAAGGAACGAAGACGAATGTTGAGGGGGAAAGTGGGGATGGAGGGAAGAGTGGGATATAAGGAGAAAAAGAAGGAACTGGAGCGCAGGGTGGAGAGGGAAAAAAGAAGATAATGGGAAGAGTTACTGGGGGAGTTGGAAAACAACCCATGGGGGAAGGCGTATGAGATAGCGGTGAAAAGAATGGGTGGAAACAGGAACGTGGTACTAGAGGAAGATTGGGAGAAAGAGATTATAGAGAAATTGTTTACAGGAGTAGAAGGAGGTGGGGAGGGCAGAATTCGGGAAGCCCAGAATACTAGGGAGATAGGGAAAATGAGAGGGATAAGGTCGGTAGAGAAGTGGGAAATAGAGGAGGGGGGGAGAAATATTAAGGTAAGGAAAGCCCCAGGGATAGATGGCATGAGAGGTGATATGGTGGAGAGGCTGTTGGATGACAATGGGGAATACTTTTTTGGACTGTTTAACAGGATATTGAGGGAGGAAGAGTTTCCGGAAAGGTGGAAGGTGGCCAGGGTGATCCTTGTGAAGAAGACGGGTAGGGATGGAAAACGGGCGGGAGACTACAGGCCCATTAGCCTGCTGTGTGGATTGGGTAAATTGATGGAGGGGATAATGAAGGTTAGGATTGAGGAGGAAGTTGATAGGAATGGGGGTTTTAGGGAAAACCAACATGGGTTTGTAGAAGGGAAGTCATGCATCTCAGCGCTGGGCAGGGTGGTGGACTTGGTGCAAAGGGCTAGGCAGGGTAATGGTAGGAATAAGAAATTGGCCCTGCTTGTGTTCTTCGACGTGGGAAACGCGTTCAACAGTGTCAGTAAACGGGCGGTGTTGAGCGCGTTGACAAAGCTTGGAGTAGGGGAGGGGCTAGTTAATCTAGTAGAGGACTACCTGACGGGGCGTGCGATAGTGGACACTAGAGGGAGAAGGTATGGGACGGGACGGAGGTTGGAGTGCCCCAGGGCTCGGTTCTGGGACCGACGCTTTGGAAGTGTGTGTTTGATGAAGTTTGTGGGATAGCATGTGAAGAGGGATGTGAGATTACGGTGTATGCGGACGATGTCTGTCTGGTATGTACGGCAAAGGGAGAGGTGGATATAGAAAGAAAGGCGGAGAGGATGTGGAGGAAGATTGTGGAGAAGATGGAGCGGTGTGGACTGGAAGTAGCTGAGGATAAGACTGTGGGACTATTGGTGAAGGGGCGGAGCAAGGCAAGGGAGGTGGGGGTGATGGTGAAGGGAAAGAAAATTCGGATGGAGGAAGCGGTGAAGTATCTGGGGGTGTGGTTGGATAGCCAATTATCCTTCAAAACCCATATGTTGAAGGCTGCAGAGAAGGCAAAAGTAAGGGCAGCGTGGCTAGGAAGATTTATGGGTAATGTGAAAGGACCGGGAGAATGGAAGAGGAGGATAATTGGTAGGACGGTAGAGCAGAGTATGCTGTATGGCGCTGAAGTGTGGGGTGAGAAAGCAGGGGTGAATGCGAGGGTTAGACCACTCCTGCGGGTGCAGAGAGGAATACTTTTCAGGGTGGAGCAGGCGTACAGGACAGTGGGTGGACTGGCAGCAGCAGTGCTGTCACGGTCTTATCCATTGGATCTGATGGCTAGAGCCAGACAGAAACGCTGGAGGGGAGCGAGCAGAGAGGAAGTACAGGATTGGATGGATGAGGAAATGGAGAGAAGGTGGGATGAGTATGAGGGCGCGCTAAAAGGAGCGATTGGGAGCAGGAGAAATTGGGTGGACCGGAAATTTGGAGAAGTGAACTACTTCTTGACGCAGGTGCTCACAGGGCATGGGTCGAGAGTGGGTTACCTCCACAAGATTGGGAAAAGAGAAACTGGAGTGTGCGAGAGATGTGAAGTGGAGGATGATGTGGGGCATGTGTTTAGATGCTGGAAGAATGAGGAAGTTTTGAAGAAGTTAGAGAATAAACTGGGAGAGGCGGTGTATTGGGAAAATATGGTGGAGATTATGTTGAAGGGCGAGGAGGAATGGATGGAGATAAGTGGCGTAGTAGAGAGCATGATAAGGGAAAGAGAAAGACTCGCTATGGAATGAGAGAGGTGGGAGTGAAAGAAGGAGGAAGATGAGGGAGAGTGTGTGAGGGACCGCCGCCCGTCTTAAAGTATGCTAGGGTAGTGATTCCAAGGCGGGAGTTTGAGGTGGGTTTGGTTGGTAGGCATCTCCGTGGGGATGAGTCCAACACTGTCTGGGTGCTGGTTAAGGACCCAGTCGAACATGAGTTTCCCATCTCGGCCCGAAAAAAAAAATGTAAAAGGGCATATTATTATGTTGAAAGAAATTGTAGTTTGTGCAACTAGTGTGGATATGATGGCCATATCGCACGAGGACGAAGATGGAGCACGACGCCGTAGGCGGAGTGCTCAATCGTTCAAGTGCGATATGGACAATCCACACGAGTCGAGCAGAAAATTTTCTCTACGACCCACTTAGGAAAAAATCTAGAAAATGAAAATTTCTATAAACTGTAATATAACTTCAAATTAAAAATTTTACAATTCAATTTTATGTTTCCACTAATTTTGTGGAACGAATGTCCAATTTACCGTACCATTATCTATAACAATGAATATTCTGCTAAATATTTCAAACGTCTACCTGTTGTCGTTATTAATATCAAGCAGAATGATTATTTAAAAATAAAATTAACAATAAAAAAAAATTACTCGCGGGGAATCGAACCCGGGTCTACCGCGTGAGAGTCTGGTGTGCTGACTACTCAACCACCAAAGAATATGCAAATTGTTTATCTATAACGTCAGATGTATTACATAACTTTTGCTTAAAAGGAACTAAAGTTCCTACCGTGTGTCCCGCGACACTACCTTTTTTATTGTCTCATTTTATTCTCAAATTTATAATTATTTCTTACTTTTTAGTCCTGTACCTATAAAGCGTATTTTTCATTTTTCCAACAATTTTTTATTTAATTGTAACACCCTGTAACAGCTGAAAGAAGAGATTTTTCTTTCATTAGAAAATATATAAGGTTACATTTTGAAGATGATTGAAAAAATTTCCTAAAATACCGTTATTTTGCTTGACTGGAAGTGAGAAATAAACTTTGATTGGTTTAAATACAACTTATATCAATCAACTGTGTCTGTCTTTGTTCGCTTAAAAGTTATAAGCTCCTAATATACCAGAAAATATAATGGGACACCCGGTATATATATTAAATCTTGTTATAATACAGAAATATGATTTATTTTGTGTTGCGGGTCTTAATAATCAATCATATTATGATCGAACCACTTTTGAAAAGTATTATTTACCTACGTAATTTTTGATTTAACACTAGATGTCTCTGACAAGTGACGATGGCAATTTTCATCGGATGGTTTGTATGATATAAAATTTACCAAGAAAAGTAATTTTCTTATAATTATACAAATTAGATGAATATAACACAACCTTCGACATATACTTTGTTTTGAAGAAGGATCTGAATCAATTAACTTTGCAGTGCAGTGCTGTTCGTAGAAGGACTGAAAATAGAATTTTACATGCAATTATTTTACTTGCAATGTATGTTAGTCCGGGTGGAATCTTGCAACTGAATTTTAAATCATTTATCTTCAACCGATTTAGCTGATATTTGGTATGCTTTTCTGCACTACCACAGAAAGGGTATCAAATGAAACGTCACATATGGAGGAGGGTCAAATTGTTAAGACTAATTATTGAACCATTAGACTGTACTAAATTAACAAGCAAACGACGCATTAAATGAAATGCGACTTAGAAACATTCCCAGTCATAAAAATAAACTGTGTACTAACTAGTCTTGCTAAACAAAGGTACTTATTATAAAGTAATTTTATGAAAGAAGTTGTTTCCTATTGTACAGAAATTATTGGAGCATTTTGACTCGCAATTTTTTCATCCAGTATGGATTTACTTGAAATTTTCACAGAAGGTAGGGAATAGACCTAGTATTATTTTCTATATCTTGCCGCTGTACGTTAAAACCTTGGGTGCGGTTGCCACCCATTCTCGGTGGAGATTTTTATTACATTTCAACTACAGGAATGGATGGAAATAGTGAATCAGAGGAAAAATTGAATTTTCTCGTAAAACTAATGATAATACTAATACTCAATTTATTCGCGGTTGAAAGCATAGTTGAAAGGAATAGTTTTTTATCAAAAAAACTTTTTTTTTTTAATTTCAGTTCTTTAACGTCGCTCCAACCAATAAGGTTATTAGCGACAAAAATAGGTAATAGGTACATGTACAAATAATTATATGAGGTGGTACAGTCTGGTTTCTTTAAGAAATTTAACTATCAGTTCTGCGTCCATTTGCTCGCCCAAAACAGTTTTTAAATTGCCTGGTAATTTGTTTTGTTTTCTTGATACCAGGTATTTGGGGCAATCACTTATTATATGCTTCACTGTCAAATCTTTGTTACATATATTGCAGGTTGGTTTGTCATCATTTGTTATCAAAAATTTATGGGTTAAGTTGGTGTGACCAATACGACCAATAAGAACGGCATGCTAATGGTTACCTAGTTTTTTTTCGTTAAATACCTACATAATTTAAAACATTTAAAGTTAAATAACCGCGGGAAAACGAGAAAAACTTTCAGAATCCTTTTCAAAGTATACTTAAACCAGAAATGATTAAAGTAATGTCGGTACCTACTTTTTTCTACTGAAAAATAATTGAAAACAGCTCCCTAACTACCCCTTCAGTTAAAACTGATCCTCATCCTTTTGTGATTCTCTTCATACAGGGTGTACCAATCTTACGACAAACTTCGGTATATGGGTTATTTTAAGAGATATCAAAAAATATTATTAACAAAAATAGTAGATGTGCTGAAGGTCCATATTTTGAAATTATATCGAACAGAGTACTGCATAACTCCGTTACAAACCAAACATATAATTTTTCAGATGGGAACCCCTGTATATTATACCGAATTCAGATTGGTTACATTTTTTTGGAGCTTTTTATATGAGGTTTCGCCACGTTATACAGAGTCCTTCAAAAGATATGGACACGTTTATGTGAAAATAGTAGGTAAATCAACGCTCTGTAGCTTGTTGTACGTTAAAGAAAAAAAAATGTATTTTGCCAAACAGAGTTTTGCAATATGATGCAATATCTCCGTATCCTATCAAATTTCAATTATATTCTTTCTTATATACAGGGTGAACGGAAACTCGAACCTGTCATTTTCTTTCTTACTTCAAATGGAACACCCTGTATTTTATAGCAAAAATAGAATCTTCGATTATGTAACTTTAATTTTTATCAAGCATTCCCTATACTCAAAGTTTATAAAAACACAGTTATTTTGTAATATTTATTGTAAACTAGTGACCTATTATGTGAAAGCATTAAACGTTGTATGTAACAAAAAATCCTAATTAATAATAAATTTTAATAAACAACTTATTCTAAACAAAACTAGCCACCAAAAGTATAATCCCAACCGTAATATTAAACTAAAGGTTCAAAATGTTCACCGTTAACATCAATGCAATGCTGCAGAATAGTTCAAATGATTGACTAACATTTCTCCGAGTATTTCTCAGCATATCAACATTAGCAGATCGAAATGTCGCACTAATTATCCCTTTCATGTCATCTCTAATAGACCCGAAAAAAAAAAATATATACTTTTGTTGAATCGGGTGACCGAGCTGGCCAATCAGTTGGGCCCCCTCTTACAGCAATACATTGATGTTAACGGTGAACACTTTGAACTTTCAGTTTAATATTACGGTTAGGATTATACTTTTTTATACTTATTATTATTATTATTTTTTATACTTATTATACTTTTTTATACACAATCTTAAAGAAATTGAAAAACATTACAAAAAACTTCCAATCACTGAAAATGAAGATGCTATGTTTTTTTAAGCAAGCAGCTTTTTTTAAATAATTTTTTATAATCGGTATATTTGGAAGTAATTTATGTTTATTTCGAAATCCTTTTATATCCTGTATATTAAAGGCTTTAAAAACTTTTCAATACACTGCAAGTTATTAAAAATATCAAAATATTCAAGATTTCTTTTGAAATAAATGTTTGACTGAACAATATCGTTATAAATAATATATGGCTGTTAGTTTATCATTCTAACACCGTAATAAGCGCCTGTAGCTATGTTATCTACTCATATGATCGATAAAACGATATTATAAATCCTGCAAGTGTAGAAGCTGTCTTAATAGTATATTTATATTCTTCGATTTCTAATAAATTGAAAAGAATTTTCACAATGTGAAATGGTGAATTCAGTTTTTGAATGATTTATATTTAACGAAAAAACCAATAGATATCACACAATAATAATTATTCTAACGCTTAATAAGTTTTGGAAAATATTTTTTAAAAACAGTGACCGTTCAACTAAGAAGCAACAACTACTTCCCAGGCTATAATAGGCACTGGCGAATATTGAATTACACGACAATAACACAGGGAACTGTAATAATACTTTAGTGTTTCGAGACCAAGTGGCTTGGCAGATTTTTTGAATTTTGGTTTGCGTTTGGAGGTGAAGATGTCGCTATATACTGTCACAACTTTTACAATTGCGTTACTGGGAGACATGTGTTGATTGTGATTTTAGGGAAATTTTAAAACTCGTCTTTCCTAAAAACAACACCCTGAATACAGATTTATTTTAAATTGCTTTTCATAATTGGAGAGAGTATAGAAAATTGAATCTACTCATTTCCTTTTTATTTTTCCGCAGACAATTTTACTACCAAAAATTTACCGTCAAAGTAATAATTTATGCTCGTTTTGGGGGTTAAAAATGGTATCGGAGAGGTTATAGTTATGAGGTTCAAAAGAAATTGAATAAATTTATAAAACACCCTGTATCTCGGTTATGAGGTGCAGAAGACACATTAAATATAGATTTTTGGAAGCACTAAAGTGATCCCCATCTACTGTTAAAGTTAGGCCCTTTCCCAATGAAACACCCTGTATCAAATTCATATTTCCAATACCTGAGAAAATATACAATATTTCAAATTGTATCCTTTATTAACCTGTATGTCACCAAATATCAAGGTTAGATAAAAATTGTAATAATGTATTTTGAATCTTCCCTAAATATCTACCACTCTTCTGGTTTAGGGGTGACCCTGTATACAATTTTGCTCAAAAACAAAGTCACTGCCCATGTCACTGTTCCTTAGATATCGATTGTAGATACTATCACATAATACACCAGCGAGTAGTATGTTTTGGTACACTGTAAAAAGTCAAATAAATATACAAATTTCAACTTATTTTCATGTGATCAATATAAAATTTTCACAGAGTATTCTGAGAGGCAATTCCAAAAAACACTACTTGATGGGTATTACTATTTCAATAACCAATATACAGAATGTTTTATCTATTTTGATAAAATTCTTTATTGGTCCGTAACTCTCTTACCACATTGTATATTTCCTTGAAATTTTGTACACGTATTTACTTTAAGGTGTCCAATCGATCAATCTATTTAATATAAGAAAGATCCAATTCTGGATTTGAAAAAAATTAATAAAATAATTCGACCCCAAAACAACACCCTGTATATAAGATACCGTATTTGGGAAGAGCAGAAAAAAGTGAATCCAGTGAGTTACTTGGCTTTTAGGCAAAACGGTTTATCTTGTATCTGCAGTCACTTTCCCAATGAATAACCCTGTATACCTACGTATACCGGTTATATGTAGACATAAAAATATTTGAAAAAACTGTGTTTTATAACTGTGACATTCAAACCATGACTAATTTTCTTTTATACCCCCACATAGAATGATGCAGTGAAGCCTACCGAGTAAAGAATGACTTCTGTAGACGAGAAAGAAAAATTCGCAAGAAATTATTTTATTTGTATTTCTCGTGTAATACTCAGGAAACGTGATAAATGGAATTAATTATATAAGTTAATGATACTGATTTTTTGAATAAATAGAATTTTATTTTAAAAGTTTCGGTTTAATTGTCGTGTAAAGACGTTTGTTAAAAAATTGCTGGGTGAAGAAAGTGGAACTGGAGGTTAGGTGAAAAGATCTAGTGGCTTATCAAACATATTTATCACGAATTAAAACATTTTCCATATCAAAATCTTACAATAGAAGTGATTTGAAAACTTATTATTGCTTTTGTTGACTTCAAACGGGCATTTGATAGTATCAATCATTGCTTATTATGGGAGAAATTATATAAAGCAGGTGTAAGCTCTAAAATAATTCGCATAATAAAAAACATATATGACCATGCATTCATGTCAATTAAAGTAAACGGTCAATTTAGCAGAAAGTTTGAGATCACTGAAGGAGTTCTACAGGGAGAATCATTGAGTCCACTATTGTTTTCGTTGTTTCTGTCCGATATTGAAAAATACTTTAGATCCGCTGGTCACTCCGGCATTAACATAAATGGAACAGACGATATCATACTTTTAATGTACGCTGATGATTTATTATTAATAGGTGATTCTCCTGTGGATATTAGCCGGAAATTGAAAACTCTAGAGTCATATGCTAAAAGAAATAAAGTGGAGGTGAATACAAAAAAAACAAAATTAATGATCTTTAGTAAGGGTGGTTACAATAACA